>JAOTRQ010069008.1:0-12640 GCA_028565875.1 Hoplisoma paleatum
GACTAGTCGACCAATAGAATTTGTCCGACTAGTAATTTTTTCGGTCGACCAACGAATAATCGATTATTTGCGGTCAGTCCTAGTACAAACCACAGAAGAAATGGTTTCATTTACTGTAGTTGTGCACTAAGAAAGTTTTTCTATTCCCTATACACAAGTACCACCAGTAGAATACACTGTACAGTCCCCACTATGTAAGTGTTTATAAGTACATTTCATGATTTTGGGACTATCACTATGATGTCATTACAATGTTCATAACTTGTAGACGTGACGCTTGGTCGTATGGTTTAGGTTTCAGACCAAAATAACACTTTAGTGCATCAAAGTCATTTTGTTTCATGCCAACCAGAGATAAAACAACTGCATAATACGTCGACAATATTAGCATCCTCCGGAAGAGCCACGGATCCGAACCCCGAAGGGCCCGATTCCTCTGCGGTTGCTACAGAGATGCTTTCAGAGCCGATGGTGCCAGCCCAAGCACACTAACAACAAAGCTGGTATTTTCCAAATTCATGTCTTACGAGAGAGCCGACTGAAAGAGCTGAGGAGAAATAAAGGAGCACTTGTGGCTGTGGTGAAGTAGGGTTATTGGGTGAGATGTACCACTTGTGAAAACAGGGGGCCCCATTTGTGCTCCTTTTTTTAAACATTAAACATTGGGGTACCTGGAACAAGAACCCACTCTGAGTGCTGGGTAAAGACAAGTAATCCACTTACAATTTAACAGACTGTTAGGCATTGAGGAGTTGAGTTTTGGGGCTGTTAAGATATTTGGCTGGAAACCAAACACTTCTGGAAATTCCTGGCACTTACATACATTTACATAAATTATATTTACATAATTATATGCAAACAAGCACAATGTACACTGTAATACAGTTCTTTAATGGTCTCTTCCTAAACTATATTATTTTCTTTATTGAATACTCGAGGAAATAAAGCATTTCGTGAATGAAATAAACTGTAAGTAACTCTCACATTTTAAATACAGTTTGTTAAAGAGAGAACTATACTGGGATACTATACAGTACAAGCAGAAAGTCATCAGAAGAAGTACCTTATCCTCTTCCTCCCTCTTCTGAGCTTCATCATCACATCTGTGTAGTTCTTCTTGAATCGTTTTGGCGTATTCAGCGTCCCGTTCTTCACTGGAAATCAATAAGCGAGGAATACTATTAATGCAGAATTTGAAAAAATAAAACCACAATTAAACATAAAGAGAGATAAAAAATAGGATTGTTTTTTTAGATAATGATGACAAGCTTTAAAATAAAAAAGTTCATAATCTCATGTAGGTTCCAGCGTGATGCTGTTCGTTTTATTCTTGTTTATTAATAATGAACAAATGATTTGGGCTCTCGTTGGTAGTCGTTATTAAAGTGGCCCGACACTCTTCTTACAGCTGTTGAAGTCGATGTTTGAGATGAATCTTCTCCTCCTCATCATCCTGAAGTCTCCGAGCCAGACGCACATCGCTCTGCACCGCCTGGTTCCTCTGCACGTTGGAACTGTAAAACTGCTCGACTGGAACGGGATGAAACGTTCGAGACTTTAAAGTCGTTATAAGGCTTTATCGAATGATGGGTACAAATGGTTTTACTCACTCTCCTGTTCCTGGAGAGTATGTGCCAATGCACCATCCTCCAGCACTGAGAAACACTGGCACACTGAAACATACGGCAAAACAAATCAACATCAATACTTTCAAATCTTAGGACCGTTTAAGCAATGAAAAGACTTACAAAGGGTGCCAAACTTTTTCACATGCTACCATTGACCCCATATTTAACCCCATATTTTAGACCATCCACCCAAAAACCAAAACTTGATGTTATTAGTTTGTGTTGTTCGCGAGTGCAACTTGTGAGAGGACGCACCACCATAACCTTCTTCGCATGCCCCTTTTGCTAGTGTGCATGTATCTCTGTGTGTGTGTGTGTGTGTGTGTGCTCAAATTCCTTACCTAAATAGGGTACAAGTTAATGGGGTGTAATAAACAATGATGAAGGGTTAGAAATGCCTTCTGATAAATGCCAGACTATCATGCAGAGCAGATACGCTTTGGTGCACTTTAGAAGATATGAAATAGTTTTACACCAATGAATGTCAGTGCAGCTCGTAATGAGACAAGAACAAGAACAGTCCATTTAAACCAATTCAAATGGATAATACGCTTCCCAATCCTAATCCAGGGGGTTCTAAAATCTCGTTTTATGAATTACACATGGGCAACCTTTTAAGCTTCGGCCTTAAATGACCAACTATAGAAACTGGAACCCAAATTTTAAAGAATAGGGTTCCATCCTTCTTGGTTATGTCTTATAAAAGATTGTAAAACTTAATATTTGGAATTCGAGCAATTAAGAATAAAGCAATAAAAGAATTTGTTTCTTGTCTTCGCTATAGTCTGTTTCTACCAAACACAACTATACAATGTAAAGTGCCCACACACTGGGATAAAAACAGAAGCATGGGTAAAGGAACGGAAAAGCCATATTCGACAGGAGTATCGAAAGCCAATACTCAAGGGTGGAAAAAAAAAGAAGAAAAAAAACACACCGCTCTCCATCTGCCAAGTTTGTGCCCTATGAGCTCAGATGGAAATGCTGACTTGGTCATGGTGAATACAGGGCCCCGGTTCATACATAGCTGGCAAGACCGTAATTACACTGTCGAGGGCCGGAAAAGGGATAAGTCATGTAATTAAAAGGTACAACTGGCATTCGACCAACAAATCTATTTATACCTAAATCGGCACACCTAAACACTCCAAAACACTTTTGTGTGTGATATTATTGATGTATTATTGCAAACCAATGACAGTTCAGGCATATGGTCAGATGTAATCCAGAAACCACCAGAAGATGGAACATGAAGGCGACTGCTGACAGTCAATGTATGAGTTATGTCCAATGTTGATCAGCTAGATCGAGAAAAACAACGACCTGGTTGACCTTTTATTAGATGGGGAGGAAAAGCTGTAAAAGTCTGTAAATGGTGCAATACGTTCCAGCAGCTTCTAACTAATGGATATTTTAGATTTTACGTTTTTTTTGAACCATCTGGATATTCTCCTGCTTATTAATGGGTGTGGTGGAAAACAACCTCTATTTAAAACACGCAGAGTACGAGGAACCACAAGCTATGTTCAGTCATAATGACTGACTAGGTATTAGAAAGGCTTTACATAACATTTTTTGTAATGACCAATATTATCTGACATCTGAGTTTTATACCAATTAAAAAGCAAGAATCTGTGGTGACCAAATGCCCGGTGCTATTGTTTATAGCAGTGTGTTCGGTTCTTCCTGTTCACTAAATTCTTTCTACAGTAATTCTGTCTTACAGTAGATGAATAGAATGAACAGAGAAACAAGCCGTTGTGAATTGAAGGAAATCTGGACCCACATACTGATTCTCGTAGACACAGATAAAGCCCCCCCCCACACACACACAAACCCTGAAACGTTCTGTATCTGAGATACACTGGATGCTACCCCATTGCAAGGCGACATTTTATATTCCACCTTGTGTGTTATGTGTGATCTTGATGATCTGACCTTAATCTTTTTCACTGTTTTTATTTGTTTCTCTGGTTTTTAAAGGAAGTTTAAAGCCCTTAAAGGTGAATTGATAGGAATCACAGTTGCCCTGAATGATCTGAATGTCTGATCACCACCACAGGAACTGTGGAATGAGATTTAGATGCTTACCATCATAGACGTGTGGAAGGTGTGTCTTGTCAATCTGAATCTGAGCCATGGCAATGTTCACAATCTGGTTATAACGTCATGCTGCACTACTGAAGATAATCCTGAAAAAAAAAAACTATCTTAATAAACACACGTTGAAGAAAAGAGTGCACAGAGTATTGAGCGTCATACTGAATACTAGCGATGAGAAAAATAAAACACCACATAAATAGGAGGTTGATTGAATGAAGTTCTGTAACTGCTAAACTAACAGCTATTTTAGAGCTTAAAGAGCATTGACGTCAAACTCTACTAGAAAACTCACTTGACCGCGGACAAACAAAACGCATGAGCTCCAAAAGTCTCTAATTCATAGCAAATCTGTTTTCTTCTTCTTCTTTTGAAGCAACCGATGTCAATAATAAGAACAAATGCTAAATCACAATTTAGAATACTTATTCATCCATTGGCTTTTACACGCTTGGGAATGATGCCGCCAACACTGAACCCAATCTGTGCAGTGAATCACACATTAATGCCATTGTTGCCGTTGGACTCCTGAGCCAGGTCCTTAACCCTCATGTTGAGTCAGATAAAAGCTAGATACATCTGCTAGATATAAATCCAAAGCATTTGGAACACCTCAACTTACATTGGTTTCACTTTGAATGAGTAAATTGCTTTAAATGACACTTTGTACTGTGAACATGCGCAGAAAAGATCTCAGACGTTGGTCCAAATACTTTTGCACTGGTAGTAAAATAAAATAAAAACTGTATAATTACCTTTCCCAAGTCTGTCAGTCCCCAGATCTCTTTTATTGTTGCCATGCAGGAGCACTGATTTAAAACAACTCTGTAGAACCACGTACCTGCACCATTAAACGCTGAATCTTAAGCAACAACCCAAAAACAGTCGCTTATGATCTCTGCTGTTTCCAGCTCCATAGAAAAGTCGTGTGTGTGTGTGTAAAAAAAGGAGAGAAATAACGCTTGCAGTTCATACTAAAGCAGCGTCTCAATGCGCCACCTGGTGGCCAATTTGTAAAGCACAACAATCCTTATTTGTTCAATGCTTATTTGTATTATGAGTTAACTTAATTACATTGATCTATTCATTCCTTGAGCTTTTAACATAATATATTTACACTTTGGGTACAATTCGTGACAGGAGACGTTCCCTCATCAAACATGTCAGTATAGATGTAGATACAAAATGTTTCTTAAACTTTAAATGTCAAGTTCTGTTCCACATTACATTGACCATAAAAGCAGTGTGCGTGTTAGTTTTTATAGCATATATTACACTTCCGATTCGTCAGTGCTGTTGACCTTCTGAGCCGTCAGGCCTCTCGAAATGAATCCACTGATTGACCGCTGCGACCACCACGACAAATAAATCCTAGATACACCCTAGGAAATTAATTAAGTGGGCGAGCCGCCGGCCTACAAATCTCTAAGTGTATACTACATTCACACCTGAGCTCTGGGCATTTATGGACAACCTGAATGGTATGACATACTGCATCCCATTCCTGGTGCGAGGAGCTTTTATGTTGTTGTTTACTCAACTAAATTGCTCATGTAAACCTGGATTTACAATATGCAAAGTGTTGGGGTTCGACACTGGTGATGTTACAGGCGATTTGAGAGCTCGCACGGTATATAAAGGCTGGGGAAGAGCAGGAATATATAAGGCCGGGTAAGATCATAAGTATTCTGGCACTAGAAAGGCGAGGATTATCTGTAACAGAGATGTTTGGAAAAGTGATTCTGTCTTGTGTTCTGCTCCAGGCAGCTCTGGAGCCTCTTCTTGCCCATCCACTGTCATTCCCGGCCGGCATGTTCTACCCTGGACCAGGTAAGTGCACTACACACACACAGTACATGGATAATCTGCAGAACCAGCACATGGTTGACTTTTAAGACCATTGCTTTGTTACAGGACCTTTGTATAAGTACACTAACTATATATTGTGTGGTTGTAACACACCCAAACAGCAGACAATAGTTACTGTGGTTGTACACTTGGTATTTAACAACACACAAGCATGCACATTAAACACATTACACATACCATTTTAGTAAACGTATTAAAATAGTCTATGAACGTCTATCAATGTTTGAGACGTTTTATAGCAGCAAGTCAATGTCACTGTCTTCACGTCTTGTTGCACTTTCTTTATTGACTGAATTATTATATTATTTTACCAACGTTAAAATGAATTCAGTGTGAATTGTGTTAGACTCTGAAGAAGAGCAGTTGATGGGACCAAAGGAACAATCGTATTCTGAGGGAATAGAAAGACTTTCCTACCCTTCTTTACTTGCCATAGACAGTAACCGAGAAGGTGAGCTTGCTAATATTTATTCATTCAGATATTGATGAATTAAACTGTTAATTGTATACACTTTGTATGTAATGTTGGTTGGTTAAAACACACCTAATTTCGTTTATTAGTAATTTCCATTTCACAAACTGTCTCAGCATCTTCAGTCTGTCACTGCGCGAACGTTTGGTCTCAGTATAAATCACCATAATGTATTTCAAGTAAAGAAATAAATGTAATTCTTTTTAAAAATCATTTCAAATTCAGTTTTGTGGTCAGATTTAATCGTTTAAATGGCATTTGTTGTAATCAAGACCTTTTAAAAACATATAGAAACAAGAACGGCATCGAAATTTGGCAAAACATTTAAGCTAATCTTAAATAATTAAAACTATTCGCTTTATACAACTGGAATGAGAACAGAAGCCAATAATTGTATACTTACAATGTTTAGATAAGAAAATAAATTACACTTAATGCTCACCTATGAATATATAAATCTAGATTTTTATCATGTTTGTCTACCTAAGTAATGAAAACGATTCGTTCTCTGTTTTTTGCATAAAATTGATAATTTGTTCACTTGTTCAAAAATTTAAATATTACAGCAATATCAGGAGAAATTTAAAAACATACCCTAAAGGTAGCAAATAAATCGATTCTGTCTTCAGCTGATGAACCGAGTGAACGAATGAATGAATCTTTACTAAGGATAAGAGTCTTGAGTTAATACCAATGACTTTGTTTGAGAAGAATCAATTGGTACGATGCTTCACTCGGATCTAAATAAAGATATAAAACAAACCCATAAAAACTGGACGGATCAAGACCCCTACACCGACCTGCACCCTTGCTCTGTAATATAAGAATTAATGATGCATCAGTATAATAAGAGCTGACTGTTCTAATTTCTGTTTGTAATTAACAGGTATTAGAACTGATGACATTGTCCCCAGCCAACTGGTGAAAGAGGTCAATACATTTGATCCTTTTACAAACTATAGATAGCAATGAAAACTGTAGTACGTCTACTCTTCTGATGAATGACATCATAAGGTCTGGTTTCCTCTGTTGTTAAGGTCCTGCTAGAGAAGCCATTCTTAAACCAGGTCAGTCACTTCCTGGGCGGCAGGAAGCAGTTCCGCAAGCGAGCAGGCTCAGAGTGCTTCTGGAAGTACTGTGTCTGAAAACAAGACGGCAACAACAATACAAACAAACCAAAACCCACAGAAACCATAAACACACACACTAAGACTACATGCTCAGCGTAAATGCTTCGCAACCCTCCTCACCTACCCGAAACGATCATAACATGACGTGGACTATCATAGATGTGAGATTTATTTTGTAAATGTTCTTTGGAACGCTTGAAAAAAGAATAAATATTTAACTTTTAAACGTATCTCTTTCCAATGATAACTTGCTGCTGTTGTGGTGGATTCCTTAGCATCTAAAAATGTTAGTTTTTAACGTGCTAAAGAAGCCAGTCTGAACACAAATACACAACACATCCGAAACACCATCCTGAAGTCAATCACACAGATTTATATTTCAGCATTTTGCAGACGCCTTTATCCAAAGTGCTCTTTAATAACTCTTGAATACCACCAATCATGTCTGATTAATAATCGACTACCTCAGTACCCATTAATCTGAACTAAATCCGGTCGGTGCTGACCACGCCTATTCCGGCGACCGTCAGGCAATCCTGCAATCCGATTGGCTACGGAGCAGAGACAAAGACGTGGTCAGAGCAAACGGAAGTGGGATGCTGTCACGTGTAGAACCCATGTCACATGAGGACAGCACAACTAAGGTCTGATGGCATAAGCGGCGCCGATTGGCCGATTCTGTCAGGGGGCCACGTCAAGGCTTCGATCACAGATGAGATCAAGACGATATCTGTATAAAAGTGTTATTAATATTCAGAACTGACAAAACGAAGCATATTAAATTACATTTATTAGCTTGCACAAATCCAATAAGCAAAGCGGTTTCAGAAAGCCACAACATTTGTTCATTAGTTATGTTTCCAATTTGTTTACATTGTAAAAACTCAGTCGTCATCTAGACTTTATGGCACCAGAATACAGACTGATAAAAAAAAACCTTTTTCTCTTTACAAATTCATTCATGTGGCGTTCCATAAATTACACAAAACTTTAGTCAAACCATTAAATGTTACATGCTGTTTTATTACATTGTTAGTGTTTAGCAATCGAAACATCTTCTATATTAATTCCATCAAATTACATCCTTAAGTACATACATTAATAGGTTCAGATCTAAATATACAACATTTTGTTGCTGTGACCCCACAAATAGAAGAACAACATATGAATGCATGTTTCTAACCTCCGAAAAGTTATCTAGTTAAGCCTATAGGAATAATTTCAGAATCCTATTAAACAAACGTGAATCAGTAAAGCAACTATCATGATACAAAATCATGTGAAATTTTAGCTACTAAATTACTTTGGCATTTTTGTTCTTGTTTGCTGGCACGGACATAAAAAAGGCACTGCATTTTTCTACATCATTCTCTGCTTATCCAATGAATTATGACATCACGTCCCAGGATTCTTCAGTCAACACTTCAGAATCTGTTATCAAACAGACCGAATGAAGCAAAATTGACACTGAATCTTATTAAACACGCCTCATTATTCCAGACCGAGTAAAGCAACACGTTTGTGACTTGCTATGGCACTGTGGCATTAGCAGTTTCGTAATATCGAGGAGTGTAGATGAAAACAAATGTTTCAAAGCAAAGAGCAGAGTAATCACACGTCTTTACAGGTCATGTCATTTTAAATTAGATTATTAAAACTGAAACTTGATAATAAAAAAGAAAGAAAGGATATTTTACACATCATATGCTTTTGAAACTCAGCAGGCTAGAACAGCTTTAGTTGGAAAAGAATGAGCTCAGTGTTTGTGTATTGCTAATACTTTGCATATTTTGCATTTCTCCATCACGACAATTGAACCAATCCTTCTTTTCCTGCTGCTTTAGGAAGTGCTCCAAACTAAAGAGGACAGAAGTGAATGAATTACGCATGGTGTCATGGAAGACGTTTATAATATTCACATCGACTCTGTAAAATTTAACTTACTGATGATGATGATGAGGATGACTAAGATCACAACAATCAGAATGGCCCACATCTGCAGAGGACAAACACACACAAAAGAAGAAAGTTATCAAAAATCATAAACAGTTTTGAATGGGCCGATATAATACGAACAATTAGTGAATAATTCATACAGAGCTTTGACTGTGACCTCGTTGTTTCTTTATTTTTTGTCATTATAATATATGTAATATAAATTCCATAATAATGGGACCTAAGCTGCATGGGAAAACAAATATTACCGAGATTGTCAGTTTGTACTGTGCTAGTAGGAGTGCATCATCGTTGTTGGGATGTTTAAATAATACTGTGTAGAGTTTCTAGCCATATTATTAACAACTCATACCCTGTTAATAACTCACAACCTGTTGCACTATTGATAAATATGATTAAATAGTGCACACAACAAACAATTTCTTTGTCGTGGTGAAATAAGTAGGCCATGTTTAGTTTTAGAAGCCCCGTTACCTTTAATATTTACAGAGAGAAATTTTTACCTTGCAGTTCTTCCACCAGAACTTCCTCTTTAGTTTGGCAGCATTGGTCTCGAACTGGGAGGCTCCAGCCTGAAGAGCATCCGCTCGGTCGTCCAGCTCAGTGAGCTTCTGATCCCGCTCTAGAACCTTGTCCACGTTCACCCTCATGATGTCCACCACCTTGGAGCGTACAAATTTTGACATATAAAAAGTGGACTCAATCTTTTTACACTAATTAGCACCCCATTAAAGACTGGAGAGCAGATACAGGAAGTTATTAAGGTGTATACGAACTCAAGAGTCCATGGCACAGCTTAGCCAATGATAGTCAACAGGTTTAAATCATCTGGCAGTAACTTTTCAACAACAATGAATGTCTACAAGGCAAGAAATGGATGCTACAGTTTTACTTTATTGGTCAGAGCACAAAATTGGGCAGAGCATCCACGACCTTAAATGCCACTTCTCTAAAACATCCCTTTTACACTGAGGAAGTGTACAGCTCACACGCTCATAATCGTGTTTACCCCTGTTGTTTTTATATTTATGTATGAGCGCTCAGAAGTTATAACACTTTTACCTCGTCCACTTGAGCCTGAGTCTGCTGCAATCTGCGGTTGCTTCCCGCCATCCCTGAAGCCCCGGGACCCTGGGCGCTTGGGTCAGACCTGTAATGAAAAAGAAAAACCACAGATGAAACAAATACCATCGAATCCCCTTGGAACAAAGCTCTGCAATGACTTGTTACAATTATGTAAGGTGTTTATTAGTTTTAAGACTGAAATGAAAGAAACATGTTCAACAAATCAGTTTTGCTCTTTGGAAAACAAAATCTTTCAAGGTCGATATCTCAAAACTGCACTGAAAGCAGATAGAATCTTCTAGTACGATTTTGTTAATACCGCCAAAGTTTAAAACAATAACACCAGTGTTTTCTGTGATGTACGAGATGCTTGAACTACATCACAATAGTTATGGTTCGCACGGTAGCCTAGCGCTTAGCACTGTTGCCTCAGAGCAAAAAAAACGTCCTGGGTTCAATTTCTAAGTTGTGCTTCCCACAGTCCAAAGACAAGCAGTCGAGTCAATAGATACTAAAATTGTCCTGTGTGTTTGGGTGTGTGTATTTGTCTCTCTAAACTGAAACAGAGTGGTGACCTGTTTAGGTGTTTAATATATCTGCACAATGTGTGTCTCTCTCCCCGCGACCCTAAACAGGATTAAACTAACCATCGAGTAAAACTATTTGATGGTTGGATTAATTCACGTTTTATATTAACCGCACCAATGTTAAGTGGAAAATGCTGCCACCTGGTGGAAAATCAACAAACACACATTCAAATGGTGCATTATTTCATAGAAAAGAATTAAAAGAAATCCAGAACCTTGACAGCTTATCTATCAAAGTCTTAAAGAAAGTTATAAGTTATAAACAAGTTGAATTATAATATATAGCATAAGTCATCTAAAACTCTAGTTTCACATTACAACTGTGGATCACAATCTTTGTATCGTCGTCAATCAAACTGGGTCTCGTAAACTCAACAAAATAATAATAAAATCAAATTCAAGAAGGGAGATTATTTGTATTTGTATGTCTGGATTTGGATTGTTGACACAAATATTACTGGTAACACTTGTAAGTGACATAAGCCTGCCAAAACATGACATGTGCCATGAACATTAATGTCAGTTTATTAACGTTTATGACTGTCATCAGTAATTCAGTTTGTCATTTGCAATGTAAAGTTGACATGGGGGTTATAAGGGATGCAAATCTTATAAGAACTTAATGACAATGACAACAATCATACACATGACACGTCATATCAGGCCTATGTCACTTTCAAATAAAGTGTCATCATATTTCCACTTATTACCATAGTAATAACAACTTAGAAATGTTCAAAACAATGTTGTTTATTTATCAGTTACATCATTTATACATGTCAAAGCGTTTATAAAGCGTTATTACTTAATAACACACGTTATTAAGGCGTCAATAGTCATCCTTAGTTTGGGTGAAATTAGCAATCAATGTTACGTTGTTTTGTTAGATATTTTAATATTATTATTATTATTAATATTAATATTATACACCTGAAATGTAGGAAAGTGTCGACATTTAAATGATTATTAACAACTAATAATAATGGCATGCATAATAAATAAAGGACTTAACAAATCGAGCCTTACTAACTGACATTATACTGTAGCAGTGTTTAACATTCGAGGAACGGTGGTTGTAAAGAATAAACTCCAATTAAAACGTAAATAAATAAATAAAAGTTCTAAACAATGCTCTGCTGTTTACACGGCGTTCGTTAGCATTAGCAACTTAGCCTGACTAAAAGTTTCAACTTTTTTAAATTTAATTAGACAAATAAGTAGCTAAATACCTACCGACTCTCTGTAAAACTGTCAAAAACTTTTAAAAAAGTCGAATAAAAGTCAAATAAGTCGAATATAAGGCCTCAAATGTACAAGACTGAACGCTAATGACGTGCTAACCTGTTGCGCCGATATCGCGCCTACAGACGGAACTGACTGGAAACTAACAATAAGACGAATTTGTCTGTTAAAAACAAACACTGTAACTTTAAATACATTAATATATTATAAAAACTTACATATTTACGTGAGGTTTTATAGAGGAATGTCAGGATATTCAGAGCAACAGTAGCACTATGTAAATCACTTCAGCGATCGCGCAGTCAGATTTAAAGACACAGTGCACATTTTCCAATCCCTCGTGCTTTCGTCTGGGAACTCCGGTATCCTCTGACTTTCCATATATGCAAGCAAAACACATGACGTGTAGTTGTATATGTCAGCCGTACGGTGGCGTCGTTGTTAACACTGTCATCTTACAGCGAGAGGTCCTGGGTTCGAGTCATCTGTGTGTCTGCATTGGGGTTCCTTCCACAGCCCACACACACACACACACACACACACACACACACACACACACACACACACACACACACACACACACACACACAC
>JAOTRQ010069018.1:0-12640 GCA_028565875.1 Hoplisoma paleatum
ATACAAAAATAACAACCTTTATTTCTTATTCACTAGTTGAAATGACCCTATAAGCTAGTATAAGCTTTGAAATAAAGTCTTAAATGCTTAAAGCTACTGATTTGTAGAATAACTGATATAATTAAATTACTTACTGAGAGTTGGGAGTGGATAAAGAACTATCTCAAAAAGCAAGCTAGGAACACAGCACATCTACCATACTGAGTTTAGTTAATGACTCCCTGGGTAAATAGTCAGCTGTAGCACATTAGCGTTAATGAGTGCTACAACTATTGGGATTTGTATTCCACATACAACCATAGTGACAACAAATAACCCATTATTGAATTTAAATTACCCATTCAAAGACTGCAGAGACAGTCACCATTCTTATTTATACAGTGAATTGTCATAATAGTCAATTATGACTCTATAACATGACTCTTTAGATCATTCATGATGTTCTTTGCGCAAAATTACTCTCACATAAGGATATATTACTAGTTTAATTCCCTCCAGTTCTTTTCCGATCGTTCTGTTTTAAGCTACGTCCCTTATGTTAATAAACTGTTGCTGGAAACGCCCAAATGACTCAGTTTCAACATTTTCGTCGTATTTACTAAATAAGAAAATGTGGAAAAAAATTATGTGCATTACTTTCATGAATTATTGACCTGTGAAATGACACGATCATGTACAGACTGACTTTGTCTGGAATTTAGAATGTGAGAAAACCGCAGGACTGTTACCTTACTGCAAAAGACGAACACCTCTATTCATACAGTCTGCTCATTAGTAGCCATAAAAGTTTGCACACAAACCCTCTTTATACTTCCTTACCAGCTGTTCTGGGAAGAAGGAGTTGTGCATTGCAACCAAAAGCACAACTCATCCTGTGAGAGTTTCCTTTACCGCCAGCCATACTGCTCGTATCTTGCACAGTGAACGTAAATCCAGCATCTGAATGGAGAGGTTCTCGTGTAAATTAGTTATTACATCACAAAATCCTAATCCTAATACCAAAATATTATAATAATTAAAGAAAATGGATGGATGGATTTTATTCAAATTTATAGTGTTTATTGGAGCAGTAGAAACCCACATGGCAATACAAAAACACATAAACAGTGAATTTTACTTTAATTGTTAGCCAGGGCTGAGATGATAGAATAAGACCTAATGTGGTCAAAATAATTGATTTAAATAAACAATACCTACACTCAGCTTTTAAGCTTTAGGTAGAATTTTGAATTATCAACTGTAAGTTGGGGCTTAAATCAAGGATCTTTTGCACAGCCACTGTGCAAAGACCCTTAAGCCATATGATGGCTGATCCTGAGCTCTGACCCCAATTTCCATACAAGATGGGATATGCAAAGAAAAATTTGTTTGTATCGTACTTCTACGTATATATGTGTAATGAAAAGAAAGGCAAATAAAGCCATTCTATTCTAACATAACAAGCAGTAATGCATATTTTTTTAAAACAGTCTTAGCTTTGCCCTTAGAAGCTTTTTTGTGTTTAAATGACCTGTCTAAAAAGAGTAACCCTTTCATACTGTCACAGATCTTTACCGGCAGATGTAAACATGATAAAATACTGCTGCTTCCCACCACTGTTGTATTTTTCTGTTGGTACATTGTATTATTTTCCTCCTGTTATTGATTCTCAGGTTTTGCAGGAAAAAGGTTTCAGGCCAGTAACTCTATATATTTCCTGCAGAGCAACTGTCATCATAGTTCTGAATCTTGGCACAAAAGAGAGCAACCGCAAAAAAGCACCGATATAGCACTCACTGTTCTATGGTGACATTTCGATTTAATGAAAGGAGGCTTTTAAGTGCTAATGGGTTTCATCTATACACCCCACTAATGGAAAGGCCTGACTTTGTGAGAGAAAAACTAAAATTGTGGCAGATGTTTTTTTTTCTTCTGTACATCAGCTAATTAGCAGGTCCTTTTATGTATAAAAGTGTATAAAAGCATAACCCACCTTACAATGAGCTTGTTGAACATTCAATTTCAAAACATTCATGCGGATCTGGTTCCTGTTTTACTCATTATTTAGATTGATTGACCTGTAAACACACAATAATTTAAAGAGGAAAGTAAATTGGTGTAATAGATTGAAATAGTCTTGTAGGAATGGGCAGGCTTACATAGTTTACTGTCTTTACTTCTTTTAAATATCGCAGCATTGATGTTTGCTAATGAAGATCCGTGGGTTATATCTGGGCTGTGCTACACCATCACTATTAGATCCTTGAGCAAGACACTTTTTACATTACATTACATTGCATTTAGCCGACGCTTTTATCCAAAGCGACTTAACCCTGTTTGATCATGGGGTGCAGTAAGATGACTGACCTCAACATCTAAACAAGTTGGGAAATGCAAACTGAATTATTTCTTTTACTGTGCATATGTATATGTGCAATAACAAATAAAGGTGGTCTTTTTATTAATCATTTATAATCAGTTGTATTGACAGGATGTCGTAGACCTCATAAACAGGTGTCTGAATATTGATTTTTTCAAAATAATCATCAACAAATGTCATCACATCTAGTGTTTTGATTCTGTACACAACATTTGAATAAATGTGTGGATGTCTTGTGAGGTTTGGCTGAAATATAAAATGTAGCTGTTACTTTAAACAGCTACTATATTTACTAAGTTTCATTATCTGTATCTATGATTTCTTATTTAAAGTGCCCAGCATTATTTGTAGTTGTGTGGAGTACTTCCTGTTTGAGATGTCCAGGCTCTTATAGTAACATAGTCATTAATTCTGGTAGTTCAGTGAACCCAGCTGCAGCTGCTGACATAGTAATGAGCTTGAATCAGTAGTGATGTGATCAATGTGTATTATTAAGGACAGTTAATATATTGGACAGATGGCAGACAGACATGTGGATAGGCATAGATCATTTATTGATCTACTCAAGTCGTTTTATGCATCTGTCATTTTTGAATGGCTTTCAAAATAAATCATTTATATCATGTACTGTTGTAAATAAATACATGCAGATCTATTTGTGCATTTTTTTCATTAACATCAATAGATCTGCTGAATTATGAGATCCTTTATGAGTTGTAATGTCAATAATGCTACATGTAAGCTAATGCCACATGTGCACCAGATATCAGTACGCTATACCGGGGTTGAGGCGTAGTTACACTGGCTCATTTTATTATGAGTACAACTATACAACAGTTAAACTAGCTAGCACAGTACATAAAGCCTAAATTGTTTATACGATTGGTCCCTAACCATTGGTGGTTCTAAAATGAATTAGAATAAATAGTCAATAAAGAGATCGCTACATCAGCACTGAAATCCCTGCTTATATTTAGAGCACACTTCAGATGTTATTGTTTTTCTGATCATTAGGACTTTTATCCAGAGGATGATAATTCTAGGATCATTAGGATTAGCCCAAGTTACATATAAATTGTTTGATGGTGATCATTTCAGTTACATACAGCCTGTATTCTTTTATAAAGGTCTTAATAATAATAAATGTTTCCATTTTTATAACACCTTTTATGGACCCAAGGATGCTTTACAATTAAAATACAACAAATAATAACAATATTTATGGGTGAAAATGCATGGAGAATAGGTATGCTTTCAGTTGAGATTTTAAAACAAACAGAGATGGGCAGTCAGGTCCAGGTTCTACAGGTAAGGGGCAGCAAAACTAAAAGATCAGCTATTAGTAGTAATCAAAGAACAGTCCAGAAGCCCAAACTGGCAGATCTAAGAGAGCATGATGGGTGATGTGGGATAATCAAATCCTCGATATGTAGTGGAATAAGGGCAAGAGGAGCTTTGTACATCATAATGATTTTTTATAATAATTGCAAGATTTAACAGGTAGTTGTAGCCAGTATAGTTGCTTAAGACTGGGAGTAATGTGAACAGAATGTTTTGTATGAGTGAGGATTCTGGCAACAGATGATTATTATAGATGATTGAGTAATGTAGGTGGAAGAGAGATAAAAAAAAATGCACAGGCCAGTGTTTCTGCATCACTCTGATCCAAAAAGGACATAGATGAGTGATATTGTGGGGAGGATGAAAGGTGTTTTAGTAAGTGATCTGATGTGTGTTTTAAAGGAATGTTTGGAGTCAAATAACACGTCTAAATATCTGATGGCCTGAGATTGGATGACCTGCATGTCATGAAGAATTGAAATCTGGATTTTAAGGCCAGCTAAACAAACTTCAGTCTTCCCCGCCTTTAGTTACAGTCAGTTTTCTATTAACTAGTTCTTAAGGATGCCTTATAATAATCCAACTAGAATGATGTTGAGAATAAATAACAGAGGCCATGAAGTCAAGAATGTTCTGTTTAACAGTATCAAAGTTTGTTTAGATCTAACAAAACCGACACACTAAGACGGCGAGTATTGGCTGAAAGTAGAAGATCTGTGGTGACTTTCAGGAGGGCAGATTCGATACTATGTAAAGTATAAAAAAGCTGATTAAAATGGTTCGAATAGATTAATAGACAAAAAGAGAGAGTTCAGAGGTGAATACTTTTTTTTCATGACCAGGAATGGGAGGTTTGATATTAATTATAAATAGTTTGTCTGCAGCAGTTTTGAGGGATCGAGTAAAACATCTGTAGTAAATGTTTAAATGATTAATCTATTCAGCTATGGCTTCACAATATTTTTTAAAAAAAGCAATGAGAGCAGGATTAAGCTGACATGTAGAGGAAGAGGTTTGAGAACCGGCGAGAAGGTAGACAGATGCAGTTCATTATTTAGTAAGAAACAGACACGAAACATCTTTATATATTAAGTCATTTTTTATTTCAAATGGTCTAGAAATTTCTGGCATCTAGCTGGAGAACTCAGGCTACAAGATGATACTAGATCTACAACTGCCATTTTGATAATGCCTGAATAAGATGCAGATGGTGCGATATTCTGGTTATATTTCAATACATGCTCTTTAAAGAGCAAAAGGTGAACAGTGAGGCCAGTTTTCTTATAAAGGTATTCAAGACACCTGCCTTTGTCATTCAGAGTTTAAAGTTTGAGAAGCTCAATTCACAAAGATTTGCCTTTGTCTGGATATTCAAATAAACTCAAATCTCACTTTTATTAGCCATATCAAAACCTTCATTCCCAAGACCGCCTTCTATCATCTTAAAAATATCTCCAGAATCAAAGGTCTAGTGTCACAAACAGATCTAGAGAAGCTCATTCATGCTTTTATTTCCAGTAGCATGGACTATTGTCTTCTCCAAAACAGCATTAAACAATTATATCTCATTCAGAACACTGCTGCTTTGTTGCTAACCAGGACTAAGAGAACTGAGAACATCAGTCCTGTTCTTAAATGTCTACACTGGCTTCCAGTCAGTTTCCGAATGAAGTGCTACTACTAGTCTATAAACCACTAAGCTTTTTTGGCTCAGAATGTATCTCGGACACGTTTAGAGAATATAAACCCAGCAGATCTCTTAGATCCCTGAACTTGGGTCAGCTAGTAGAGCCCAGAGTCCAAACTAAACATGACGAAGCAGCATTTAGCTTTTTATACTACACAGAACTAAAGCAAACTGCCTGAGATAAGTCTTTCTTCAAATATAGAAATATTTAAGTCAGTGTTAAAAACCTTTTTTTCTTTTCTCATGCCTATAATTAAGCTCAATATTTCCGCACATACCTTTACTAAATATTTTAGTAGCTTTTTTATTCTGAGATTTTAGATTTCAGGAATGTTATGTAATGTAAATGTATTAATGCTTTTAAATAGTTTAATGCTTTAATTTTTTTTTTACATGAAGAACTTTGGATTACCTCTGAGTATTGTAAGTGCTTGAGCGATGCAAATCTTAATAACCACAGTTTTATTTTCTTTATCTTTTGCAAAGCATAAACTATAATGACAAATAATGCATTTTGAGTTTTAACATTAAACTGCCTCCAATATTAAAGAAGTGGCAGTTTTCCCTGAAAACAAACATGAGTTTTAATTCCAGGTTCATATCCCTGTGGGTTCAGTGAAGCAGCTCACACTGCTGATGCTTCACAGCTCTGGAGGCTGCAGTGATTGATGGTGCTGATAGTGTGTGTTGAAGTGTCCTGCATGTACAATGTTGTCCCACGACACAACAACTCTGTCTCTATCAGACAGTCCACCTCGAATTCGACCTTCAACTGCCCCATGTATAAAACATTAACAGTGTGACCCACGCTGAATAATTGGCCATATGCTTCATATTTGGCTTTGATTTATTTATAATGTACATAATATCTCAGCTTCTACCTGTGTGTGTTGTGTATACTTGGTGTGTCAGTCTACTACCACCAAAAATGCCTTGTCTATTCTTATTAGTATAGGTGTAACATGAAGTGACAGGGTAATTGCTGGATATCTTTAAAAGACTCGTAGCCTGTCAGTTGACATGTTACCAGAAAAGAGAGAGTATATATACTCTCTTTCTTTCATATATGTATACATATGTGTGTATAGTAACTTTTTTGTCATGATAATATTAGTCTGTATAAGTGCCGTACATATATGATAGAGAATCCTACATGCTGTAAGTGTGATATAAATGTAGAATGTAGACTGTACTCCCTTCATGGACTGTTCTCATCTGTTTATAAATGTGAAGTTTCTCTTCACCCTCACACCCATATCGCTCTTGTCTTCTTTTCTCACCCTCTGTCCCCATATCTCACTTTCTTTTTTTTCATTACAGTGGCGCCCTTTTCTGCCAGGTCTGAAATATGAGGTCATTGATTCTGCCTACATCTCCCTGTATACAGGTAAGCTGATTTAATACACACACTACACACCTCATACAAGGTATGAAGTACAAGGAGATGGATGATCACGACTCTATATGTTTTCAAATATGCAGAAAATATTCAGCCTTATTTGCTTTATTATTTACTTGATTTAAAATAGATAGATCGACAGACAGACATACAGACACAGGCATTATATACTATATTAATTTGTATTAATATTTATGATTCTGCTTTGGATGCCGTCAAAGAAAATGTATAAACTAGTATTTGTACATAACATTACAATTTTGTTAAGATAGCCATGTCACAATTATTCAACTCTTAAATAATGATGTGGTTTTCAAAGCCTTTTGCAAGTTTATGGCCTAAAGTAATGCCAAAACATAATTAAACTTTTGGGAACTCTTCCAAACTTTCTTTTGCTTTACCTGTGATGGCTATATAAACCCACTCATGAAGGTTTTAAAAGTAAGTTGAAAGCATGGGGGAGATAAAGGAGCTCATAACTTAAGGGCATTGAACCTAGTTTATTTTAACTAAAGGGCCTTGGGTTAAAAAAAAAATCCAAAACATTGGATTGCTCCTCTGAAAAACCACTGTCTGAGTGCAAAACCCTTTCAGGATGACACGATGTAGGCGGCGACTATAAGACGTGTACTGAAAAAAGATGCATAAACCTGTTCACTGCTGTGCCTGTCACAAGCCCGGATAAATAGGGGGAGTTGTGGCAAAAAGGGCATTAAAAATGATTATGCAGATCACAATCCACTGTAGTGAGCCCACACAGAAGCAAATAAAAAAAGAAAATAAAATGATTAGAAGTTTTTCTAAAATGGAATCTATTATTTGCAGAATTATTTTAGACCTTTATGCTGTGCCATTTCAAATTGTGGCCATGCACATTCTACTTATTTAGCTTTGAACTTGAGCCCAGTTAATATTTGAATTGATTAGACTTAGTTTAGCACACAGCTGGGAACACAATTTACACTGAGATGCGAGGACACAAAAACAAGTCATGTCTGGATGCTTGCCATTTAGTCAGAGTTTGAGAGGATTTGACATGATGAATAGGATGAAATGCTCAAATCTAGTCTGAAGAGACATTAATAATGAGACTCGTAGCTGTAATTGCTGCCAAAGCATCTCTGCGAAGTATTAACAAGGCCTATGAAAATCTTTTAAAATAAAGGGTTTCACTTGTTATTATAGGTGATTAATCATTTAAAAACAAGCTCACAACACCATCAAGTGTGCAAAAAGGCAAGCAACTTGGATATTTATATAGAGTTAGAAATCTGATTGTTGTTGGTTCAAAGCACATCACTTGAACAAGGCCATTATTTATTACATTTACATTTTCAGCATTTATTAGAAACCTTTATGCAGATAAACTTACAATTACAACATAACACCATTTTTGCAACAGAGGGTTAAGGACCTTGCTCAGGGACACAACAGGGTCTCAGTCACTTGTTGATCTCTAGTTAAGTACCTTAATCACTAAGCCAAACCTTCACTGCCTAAACTTTTTATTGCTACTTTAGTATACATTGATTGGCTACTCTCTCAGGATGTATGTACGATATGTACGATTCAGCAAGAAGCAACACTAACTGATTCATTTGGTTTCTGATTTGAAATAGCTGATTCTTTAAACATGTCAAAAAGGGTGGTTATTGTGGTTGCTTGCACAGTATATTCACAATCTACTTTTGGTATAGTTTCAACATCCTCAGAAATAAAGAAATTCTTTAAGCATTTACATTTTCATCATTTAGCAGACGCCTTTATCCAAAGCGACTTACAAATGCAACGGGACACCATTTTTGTTCGGGGGCCCAACAGTGGCATCTTGGTGGTAGTGGTGCTTGAACAAGCAAAGTTCTGGGATCTAGCCAGGTATCTGAAGCCATCATTAACTCATCACTGCCGTCAGTGTTCAGATAAATAAAAGATACTCACAAACACTTTTCTTTCCCTAGGAAACAAAGAAATTGAAAAAGAAATCAAAGTTAATTACAGTATAACTAATTTGTTTTCAATTTCATGTTGCTTCAAGCACTTGAAAAAGTTGTATTGTGAACCCAGTATTGTGAATCGTATCACATTGTAGGTTGAATGCTTATATATATTATTTTAGATCCTTCCAGACATGGAATAAATTCGTGTCACGTTTTTTTGTTGTGGTGTTTAATAGCGCTTGGCAATAATCTGAGGGTGTGCATTACCGCCACTTACTGGTATGGAGTGTCACGTCTTCCTTTGTGTTCCTTTGTGTTCCTACGCTGTTCAAATTAAAAGTCTCAGAAGTCCTTTGACGAAACGCAGCTTTTTTTTCCCCTGTGACTAATCGACCAATGAAATTTGGCTGACTAGTAATTTTTTCGGTCGACCAACGAATAATCGATTAATTGCGGTCAGTCCTAGTGTGTATATATTACATGTGTATATTACGTGTGTGTATATTACGTGTGTGTACAGGTGGAGAGCTGAAGTACCCACCCGGTGTGTGAACCTGAAGCTGAACGTGTGTATACTGACCGTGTGTGTGAGGTTTCGGTCAGGAAGTGGTCATGATGTTGAACTCACTGTTTCTTGGTGGCGGGGAGGAAACCCACCATCTCCATGGCCTGCTGCAACCTCTCGAAATCATGACGAAGATCCTCCGCATCCTCGATGGTGAAGTTTTGCTACGGGAAAATTTAAATGTCTGTTGAAACAACTGAGACCGAACATGCACACACACACACACACACACACACGCACACACACACACACACACACACGTGTGTATGTATTGTGTGTACATGTATGTGTGTGTATATAGACACACATTTGCTGCTACAATAAATGAATGTAATGAAAGTAAAAGAATTTCTTGCACGGTTGGTTGGAGGCTCTTGTGTCTCTGATACTGAGGGAACTTGAAATGATTAAAGAGGATTTTATTGATTTATTATGTGCAGTAACGTTGATGAGATTGTCAGGATTTATTAGAAGAACCCTCGGTACTCACCTGTTTGAGGTAGTTGTAGTTTTCGGGTTGCAGGAGTTTGTATTCCTTTCGTTCCCCCTCAGATGCCCCGACTAGCAGGTAATAAAAGACGTGGTAGTTCCTGTGTAGCACAAACATGCTCGTTTAGAGGAGATAAAAGTCTTCAGCATCTACACACCAGGAAGGAATTTGTTCCACACGGTTCCTGATAAGCGACCTCGCCCGGGTGCAAAAAGTCTCCCTCTTCTATAATTAGCCGTTATCGTTATCCTTAATATAACAGTCTGTTAAAGGTGGAAATGATGGGAGAACATGTAAAATGCTGTCCAGAGGTTTTTTAAGCAACCAAATGTAATAATCGATGATTCAAATGTTTTTATATTTATAAGAATGTTTTTTTTACCTTTCATTATTCTCTCTGGACACCAGGCGGGATTTCTCCAGCAGGTATTTCTCAACGACCGCTCTACGAGCACACACACACACACACACACACGCACGCACACGCACACACACAAACACAAACACAAAATGAATGAATGAGTGATCGATCATTACAGGACAGGCTGTCTGGACGTCTGTGTGTGTGTGTGTGTGTGTGTGTGTGTGTGTGTGTGTGTGTGGTATTAAGAGTCGAGGGTTCGGTACAGATGAGGCAGATGGTCCGAACAATACAGCAAAACAAACAAAGCCCTCGAGGTGAAGACGAGACGCACATGGTGATGCTGGTTTATTCCCAAGAACTCCAAACCAAACTAAATACTTCAGAGTGCACAAATAATAACAACAACATCAATAATCATATTAATAATCATAATAAAAACCTTTGTTTACTTAAACGTGAGGAGTGACGGGATGGAACTCTGCGTCGTATCCCAGGAGGAACGTGTCTCAGAAAACAAAACACACTGAAGTATCGAACACTAAAAGAGTCTCGAGTCGGAACAAAGGAGGCAGACGTGGACTTACTGGGTGCTCATCAATAGCACGGGCGGGGCGGCGGGGGCCGGGGGCCACATTCAGCGGGTGAACAATAACGAGCGTGAAAGCATCCTCGCTGCGGCGTGTCCTCTCAGACCGGCGGCTTTGTTACGCCGTTTATTGTGCGTCCTCGCTCGCCGGCACATTGTGCGCCACTGAGCACGTGCACCACACACACACACACACACACACACACACTGCACCAGCTGCACGGATTGTTATCGGTGTGTGTGTGTGTGTATGTGTGTTAAAAATCACCACAGCAGATCAAGGTTCTGATTTTCAACCAGATACCCTTCCTGCCACTACCCTCCCCTATTTATCCAGGCTCCAGACAGGCACTACACAATGTGGTACCATTCACAATAAACAAAACATCAAATTATAGACAAATGTGTTCAAATTTAGAACATTAGATTTATTTATCTTTCAGTTTTGATGTCACACAGCAGATTTGCTCGTCCAAACTGAACTTTATCTGTGTAGTGAAACAAACACACACTAGGTGGCAGCAGTAAGAACACGTGCCCGGTGCAGTGGGCAGCTCTATTCTAACCCCGGCGCCCGAGGAGCAGTTCGTTCAGCACCCCCTGCTGTTTCATCAGAACTCATTTGATTCATGTAAAAAGAATCATGAAGGTGAATCGACTCTTTGCTGAATCTTTACTACTGCACTGTAACGGTTCGAGGACTAAACCTGCCTGCAGGTGTCACTGCTGCAGCCGGGACCTTCGGGTGCTGCTGTACTTCAGGAGGAACTATCAGCACCCAGCATGCATTACTTCGTTCCTTATTTCAAGTCGTGCACAATCTCTCCGGGTTCAGAGAGGAAATGACACATGATTTCACTGTCACCAGAAGAACCGCCACACACACAGGCTTTAGAAACCTTATTTTCTCCCATAATGCCGCTCTGTGAGCGTCAGACACTTCAGTGCTAAATGAGGAACTAACGTCTGAACCCTAACTGCCATGTCGTGCATCACCGAGTCGTGTTCAGGGTCTCCCGGGTCTCACGCTCGTACTCACGCTCCAGAATACAGGAGCAGATGAACCGGACTGTCCGGTGGAAAACACACAAATATAAATGAATAATTTAGAACCGAAATGTCGTCGTTTATTCACTAAACAAAACCTTTAAAATCCACTTTTGTTTTGTTTCCATGACGACACTGAAAACTTTCACATCTAAAACAAGAATTTTCTTTGGTCATATTTTGGGTTTTTATTTGAATTACGTTTTATTCATCTGATATTTTTGATGCATGTTTTCAAAATTCAGAAAAATTCTTTATTGTTGGTCAAGTTTCAAACGAACCTTGAAATGTTTAATCATCTCAAACATAGACTTTTTTATTTCAGATTTTACCAAAATGTAATAAAACGTTTGTGATTTTCAAATATAAACAGCATTTCTTCTGTTGAAGTGAAATCATTTGTAACACAAAAATAACAATTTTATTATTTCTAAATGTGACTGGTTAAACCGGATGGTCGGACGTATCGTGTGATTATTTAGATGTCAGGACTGATTCGTGTTATAAAGCAGGTATAGACTTTGGACTGTTGTAGAAACTGTTCTTCCTCGTCCCTCACCAGGCACGCTGTGGAATCTTTCCTCTCACGACTCTGTGAAGATGGAGATCGTGGACCACGCCCTGCACGCCCTGTCCGACGAGGTCCTGGTGGCGCATTCCGGCTGGGACCGAGGCTCCAGCGGGGCGGACGAGTCCCTCAAACCCAGACACCTGGAGTGGGAGACGGCACTGACCAACACGGCCGGATGTCTGAGGTACAGTGAGGGCAGAGAGAACCTCAATTCTGTCTTACAGCAGCTCATATCCTCAAACCATCTGCTACAAACCACACACACACACACACACACACACACACACACACATA
>JAOTRQ010069037.1:0-12640 GCA_028565875.1 Hoplisoma paleatum
CACCACACCAGTCCAAAGAGAATAAAATACTAGATCAAGTTTTATTCTCTCAATTTTTATATATTTTTTCTGAATCTCTCTCAAAATTAAGGGTGCGGCTTAGATTCGGGTGCGGTTTATACTCGGGCCAATACGGTAAATTTTATACAGCAAGAGTGCAAAAGTGTCTCGTAAAGTAAATAAATGACATTTGAAATTGTATCTGTGTACAGAGCTCAAGGAACCAGCGCTTATATGTTTTTCTTGATTAGTATCGATTAGTTTTAATGATGTTTTACTACTTGGAGAGGTTTCGATAGTGAAATTAAAAAGGACAAACGACCCGTCGTGTCGCATTGAAATACACCAGTGTGTGTGTGTGTGTGTGTGTGTGTGTGTGTGTGTGTGTGTGTGTGTGTGTTTTAGCTTAATACTCAGATGTAACAGAGTACTATGATGATGCTTCCTGTACTCACACTTTCGTTTAGATCTCGACATGTTTGATCGTCGACGTTTGCTTTTTAACTGGCGGTGAACATGGCAGAAAGTTCCCAGAGCGGTGCCAGATCTTTCTGATACCGTGCCGCTTTTTATGTCACCTTACTTTTTGCAAGGTGTTCTGTGCAGTATATACGAATCGTCCAGAAAAAAAATAAATTCATAATAATTTCATGATGCACTAATGTCTTGTTTAGTAACAGTGTTGTGTTGCATTGTGGGGAGGCTGTTTACTTCTGTTCTGTTGTGCTTTGAGAAACACCGGTAGTTGATGATGTCTCCTCGGTTCTAGTACATTCTGTTGTAATCGGTGGTCACTTCTCTGAAATGCATTTACGTCGTATGAAGCGGGATCGATTTAGAGAGAGAAGCTTCCGGTTTTATTAGTCGTTTGTACAAGTAACTGCAAACATACGATGAAACGTTATGTTTTTTTTTGGGGGGTGGGGGTGGGAGGGGTCTCGGAATCTCCACAAACAAACATTGATGATAAACAATAGCAATAAAATTAGAATATATATCCTGAAATATATAGGGTTAAGGGT
Source organism: Hoplisoma paleatum (assembly GCA_028565875.1). Lineage (NCBI taxonomy): Eukaryota > Metazoa > Chordata > Actinopteri > Siluriformes > Callichthyidae > Hoplisoma > Hoplisoma paleatum. Next base: position 1,023 of record JAOTRQ010069037.1, read on the forward strand.
CTTGCTCAGGGGACCAACGGTGGCAACTTGGTCTCTTGCCCAGTACCTTATTCACTTAAGCCGTCACTGCCCTCATGACAAATTCGTGTCATATGAAAGTGCATAAGTGCATTATAAACCCTTTCAGCCATTTAGATTCGTCAGGTTTGCCATGCATCGTTGAGCTTTCTAATGGCCTGCGAGTAAAATCTGTTCTTCAGTCGACTCGTTCTAGATTTGATGCTGCGGTTATGTCCTTGTGCTCAATCCGCTCATTTAGGCTACAATAGTGGCGGAAATGAAACCGTTTTTGATTGCTTGTGCTTCGTCAGATGTCGTGGAATGGAAGCGAGCAGCTGGAGAGGGCGATGAAGGAGGTACTGGAGGGTGAACTGGGTCCACCAGAGAGGAGGACAGAAACATTAGAGGAGGTTAAAGAGAGCACGCAGGGGTCCACGGTGCCGAAGAAACGACCGCATAACCTGGAGCTCGTGACTACACCTACTGGTATGTTTTTGTCCTCCTGTGCTGATGGTTTCCTCCTACAGGGGAGTCTGGATGTCCTTGTTCACTCTACAAACATGATATTTAAAGTGTGTATTCGGATGGTTTGTGTGCGGTTTTGAGCTGCGCACCAGGACGTTTAAGCTTCGCAGGTTCCTGTTGTGTCGCTGCCAGCGAAAGCTTCGACCGACTATATTCGTGGGTTTCAACCCTCGGCTTCCTGTGTTCCTTTCTGAAACTTCCTCTGAAAAAGCTGAAGTGTGCAGAGTAAAACTCACCTTGTCCGTGCGCTCTACAGAAACGGCGACGGCTTTTTTTTTTCATCCCCACTTCTGTTTTCTGTCTCTGCAGCGTTTATTTTAGCTGCTACCTTGATTTTAACTTTAAATGATGCAGTTCTTAGTAAAAAAAAAGATTTTATTCTTTCAGAAGACGATTTAGCTGCTGTGAGCGGTCCAGTTGCTCCGCAGGAGGACGAGGAGGAAGAGGAGGAGGACAGTGTGCAGTTCAGTAAACTCTCTTATATGGGCTGTACGTGGGTAAAAGCGCCACGGAATGAGGCCGAGGCCCAGAAAGCCATGTCCACCCTGAAGGCTGAATGTCCCATCCTCATTCCCATCACACTGCACGTACCCAACGATCCCGACGGCTGTGTGAGGTGAGACACATGCTGATGTTTATAATAAAGGATGATTCAAGTTGCTGTTACTCGGCCTAAGTAGAGTAGAAATAAACGGATTTGATTTTCCAGCAGTGTTTTTATAGATCGATTTAAGTAAAGAAAACACACACACTCATCTTTTTCTTTTGGTATTGCACCTCTAGGATTGTTGACGAGGCCACCGGGACGGAGATCGCCTCCTTCCCCATCTATAAAGTTCTCTTCTGTGCCCGAGGAAAAGACGGTTCTGTAGAGAGCGACTGCTTCTGTTTCACCGAGAGCTACCGCAGTTCCGAGGATTTCCAAATTCATGTCTTTTCCTGTCACATTAAAGAAGCCGTGAGTCTCTCACCCACACACACACACACACACACACACACACACACACAGGCGACAATTTCATTACAACCTTCTGTACACACTTCTTTGGATGTGTGTAGGTAAGCAGGATTCTCTACAGCTTCTCGGCGGCGTTTAAGCGCTCGTCCAGGGCCGCTGCTGAGGTGCAGGAGTCGCCCCTGCCCCAGTCCCCAGACAGCGACATCTTCACTTTTACCGTGTCCATGGAGATGCGAGAGGACGACGGCAAGGGTAACTTCAGGTCAGAACCGCACCGATGCTGTTATTATTCTTACAGTTCAAACTTTTCATACATTAAATATTGAGTAAACGATTAGAAATTTCTGTGTCCGTGTGCGTTTTCTTTTTGTACTTTGTACTTGCCTCCCACAGTCCAACGACATGTCCAGTGTGTGTTTGTGAGTGTGTGTTATTTTTTCTGTGTGGAGTTTACATGTGTCCGTGTGTGTTTCCTTTTTGTACTCTATTTTCCCCCCACAATCCAACGACATGTCCAGTGTGTGTTTGTGTTTGTTTAACTGATTGGCGACTTGTTCAGGTGTTCAGTACATTTACCCAGTGTGTGTGTATATATATATGTGTGTGTGTGTGTGTGTGTGTGTGTGTGTCACCTCGACTCTAAATAGGACGTTTATTAAGCTAGAGGATAAATGGATGGATGTTTTACAATTCTTTATAACCTCTTTATTTACTTTATTATTATTGTTACTGTATTTAGAAATACCGTTCACATTTAAATTCTCTCTCTCTCTCTTACAGTCCTGTCCCAAAAGACCGTGACAAGTACTACTTTAAACTTCGTCAGGGTCTCCAGAAGAAAGTGGTGGTCACAGTGCACCAGACGTCCAACAAAGAACTGGGAATCGAGAGGTCAGAGTTCAGGATTTACTTCACCTCGGTCCGTCTCACATCCATCGTTCTGTTCCTGCAATCAGGAAAAAAAAGGGGTTTCACTCAAGTTTCACACCCGTCCGTCACATAGTTACACCAGCGCTTCATTCTATTTGGTGTCACTGTGGAGGAAACGCATTACACTAAACAATACACTAAACACCTGAACAGGTCGCCAGTCTACTGCGCAGGGCACAGCCACAAGCACGTTTATACATACATTTGTACGTACATACGCAGGGAAATCTGACGATCACAGATTAACCTAATTTGGACTGTGGGAGGAAAGCGGAGTACCCAGAGGGAATCCAGGGGAGCCCCGGAGGGTTGCCTGATGTGGGAATCGAACCCGGGATTTCTTGCTGTGAGGCGACAGGCGAAGGACTAAACCGAAGAAATGAATAGAATTCTGTTATTCAGTTATATATCAAGGTGTGATTCTTCGAACATCCATTAGATGGCAGTCTAGTTACAGCATCAGATTCGCTCTGTCGTGTGTTCGATTGCAAAATGATCGAACAGCCACTGACCCTGTTAACGTTTTATTTTGTAGGTGCTTCGGCATGTTGTTGAGTCCAGGACAGAAGGTTCGAAACTGTGACATGCACCTGCTGGATATGGTGAGCCCCCCCCCCAACTTATTCTGACCCTGATCTGGTGCTGCAAGAATACAGACGTGTTTCCGGACGCCCATGCGGATGTTTCCGGACTATTGGCGTCGCTCATCCCGTCTGTCCGGCACTAATTTACTGACACTCGTTGACATTGTGAGATTTGTGTCTCGGGACTGGTTGTGCGTTCTTGATTTGTCTTCTAATTTCTTAAGCTCAAAACAATTGTAAATATTTATTAAACATTATTTATTAGAAACGTATTTGTACCTGGAGCCCCGAGCGCTGGACGTCAACGCCGTCCGAACCTGCACGGTGTGTGCAATTAATAAATTAATGCAGCGGTAGTGAGAAATACATTATAAAGGTGCTTTAAATCTGATGTCACAGCACGCATGTTGCTACCGGTTACTGTATGTATGTATGTATGACCTATGAGTATATCGTCGATAAAATTTACCTACTACATGATCAAATACTGAGTGGATGAGACCGGAAACGAAGTCGTCCGTGTACAGGACAACCCGATAGTCGTCGAATCGACTGTTTCAGTACAATCGAAGTGCTTTTCATTGTTCGTGTCGGCTTGGTGTGTTTTTTTTTTTCTATAGCATTAATTAAGCGTTACGTTGCCGTGTGTGTTTGTGTGTTTGTCTGTGCACGATAGGAATCGATGGGAAAGAGCGCCGATGGGAAAGGTTATGTGATCACTGGAATATGGAACCCAAACACACCCGCTTTTCAAGCGCTGAATGAAGACACACCGAAAGGTGAGACGATCCGTCACGTGTCCTCGGTAACGGGCGATTTAATTTCATTCTGATGTCATAACGTAGAGCTCGCATCAGGTGTTCTCTTTTTGTTTTCTGTATCAAAATGAATGATTAGACACCGGACAATTCATCTGTAGGAGGGGGACCGGAGCACCCGGACGAAACACACACTGGCATGGGGAGAACATGCAAAATATTTTCAACACAGGAAAAAAAAACGGATTCCTTATTTTTGCCAATTTTTCTTCCTTTTAGGTGTTTGATTACTAGAACTGTTTAATATCTAAATATGGATTGTTAAAAATGTTTTTGCTGTTTTTTTTTATTTGTAGTTGTTAATATGGAAGTCATTTATCATTTTCTTTTAACCATGACGCTCATTAGTAGATCGTTAAGAATAAATCAACAAGTAGCTCGTTGCATCGTCCTGGAGGTTCGTTTCCCAAAAAGCATAGTTGCTAACTACGGTGAGCGTTGTAGTTCATACCGTACCGCTGTTGGCAGTTCTTCATTTTGGGAGTCGCACCCCTGGTCCGTGAAGCTGAATTTGTCCCGTTTTTTTTTTTTTCATCGTTTATATCCAGACTTGATTCAGACTTACGAGGTTCGAACGACGTTCTTTCGATTTCTATGATCTTGGTATTAAAACGTATTGGTACACTCGTTTCTTGTGTCGTGTGCAGATAAGCAGGTGTACGTGACCGTCGCCGTCGACCTGGTGGTGACGGAGGTGGTTGAGCCCGTGCGGTTTCTCATGGAGGCCCTGGCACGGGTTTACCCCACGAATGAGAGGTTCTGGTACTTCAGCCGAAAGCCTTTCTCTGAGACCTTTTATCTGCGGCTCAAACTGGTACGACTCTCATGTCCTTGTCGAAGCTTTTAAAATGTAATATTAGTGAATTATTTCTTTTGTTTTCACTTACGCTGTTACACACTTTTCATGTCCGATACCGACATTACAACTCGAGTCTCTATCGATACCCATCTGATACATCATTTCTCCACTCAAACAGCTAAATCGTTCTTTCAAAGTGACCAAACTCGTATTTTATTTAGTTTGACTTTGATGTACTTGGATCAATTCTGTTTTTAGATTAATATGCTCAGATTTGATTAATTATTTGATGAATAAACAATATAAATGACTTGTTGTCTTCAACGACCTTATCTGCTAAAATCCTTATATAAAATTTTTCGATCGCAGTTGTCGCCTCGAGCGCCATTCGGTTTCCTTTTGTAGTTTGCACGTTGAGGTCAAGCGCACTACGAAGTAATTCACCATCACTGCACTAGGGGAGGTGGAGTTTCTGAGTGTCCTGGCACATTTGTGTTTACTATCTGTTGTAGATTTTAGCGGATCGATATCGAACAACGAATGTCTTTTTTTTTTTTAAATGCCGGGTCGTAAACATCGAGGCACCACCAGAAGTAGGGTGCGAGTACTTTAACTATTAGTGTGTGCGTTGTGTTGTTTTCATGACTATGGGTGCTCCCCCTTGTGGTCGGCGTCGCAACTCCTTGCTGTTTGTGTTCTTTCGATGTCTAGTTATATAATACATCTAATAACCAGTTATATAACACATCTAACGGTTATATAATACATATACTACATCGACTGTAAATATGGCAAACGTGAAACACTTTTTCTTTTAAATGTCCAGAGATACGAGTTTGGGTTCAGTCCTTATTAAAGACGCCTGATGTCGTAATACAGGCGTCTCCCGGGTTACGACTACGATCCGTTTCTACAGAGTGCGATTTCATGGTAACATCCTCAATCGGCTCTAAAGTACACTTTCAGTTTTTTACTAATACAACGGAACGCCAGCGACGGAGATTTACTGGGCTCAACAAGGGCAACTCGGTGGTAGTGGGACTTGAACTTAACCCGGGTACATTAACGTCCAAGACATCGCTGCTGTAAAGCAGTAAAGTATGTTCACGATTGTTCTTAACTTTCACGGAGACGTTTGTGCTGTCGTGTGCCGTCGTAACTTGGACAGTGTAGACTAGTGGGTAGTGTTGGGCTGTGAACCCAAAGGTTGGGGGTTCAAATCCAGGCTCTGCTACACGGCCACTGTTGGATCCTTGAGCAAGACCCTTAACCATGTCTGCTCCAGGGGGCGCCGTACGTTGGCTGACCCTGCGCTCTGATCCCCGACAAGTTGGGATATGCGAAGAGAAACATTTCGTTTACTGCACATCTGTATATGTTTAACGACAAATAGAATTTGAATTTGAACTTTGAATCTTATGTTGAAACGTAATAAAGGATTTACGTAAGTCGTGTGTGATGTAACCCGCCGCTCTTGCTACCCTGTCTGACGTTGCTCTTCACGTTCCGCTCTTTCCGATTGTGTTCGTTTCGAGAAGCCGGCCTCCTCAGGCGGGCAAAAGCCAGCTCGCGTTCGAGGTGAAAGCCGTGAAGCGGCAAATCCGGCCTTTGTTTTATTGGAAGCTTAATGAGAGTCTCCGGTGCTCATTATCATGCTGGAGTAATTAGAGTTCGCCGACTGATTTGCTCCTGCAGTTATTTCATTGCTGAGTGGAAGAAAGCCTAGACCGTAGTTAGCTAATTAAAAGATAATATTATGGTACTGCACAAGACCCTCCTTTACCTTTTTCTCATTTTATTATCGTCGTTTATTAGCTCACGTCTTTTTTTTCTTTTTGTTTAATCGAGTGTGAAGAACCTGGCGAGTTCCCATATCTGCTGCACACGCCGTTTGGAGTTTTGGACGTCTCTCTTTCTTTCTTTCTTTTCTTTTTTTTTTAGTGCCGCTGAAATGGAAAGTAAACGGCCGCTTTGCGGGACAAACACTCGGCCCGTCGGTAGCGTGTGTGAGCTGCTTTTTTTTTTCTTTTCAGGTTTAGTAAACGACCCCTGTAGACTGGAAGGACGGCGCATAACCTGGCGCTCTGATTACACTGGGCTCCCTGCGAACCCCATTAACATAAGAGCCGCTTAGAAAGGCCATTGTGCAGGAAAGCTGCTTTATTTATTTATTTTCTTATCAAGCGATTCCTGGTTTCCACTCAGCCACGTAATTATTTTTTCGGACATTTTACCCCACGGCAGCGGCAGAGTTGACGCTGACTTTGAAATTGCTAGTGATTATTGTTTTTAAAAAATAATAAAATTAACAAACATCTCCGAGGACAAATGGTAAACGTTTATGAGCACCGTTTTACACCCTTGTGTGCAAACCCATAATCCTCGTCGCCCAGCGTGCAGCTCCTGGGAATCCCCACAAGGGGGAGCCATCAAAACAATCTAGCGCGTACGCTTGTAGTTGAAAGTCGTCGCTCCGTTGACGTTTGCGATGTTCCAGTTACGATCAGACGTTTAAAAGGATTCAGTTAAAATCTACAACGACCGACAGCCAAGCTTTCTCTGCTCAGTGCTAGGACCCAAGGGTAAACACAAACTCGTCGCCCCCTAGCGTTGGAACGGTGAATTGCTCGCACTGTGCACATGACCTCATGACGTCGTCGTAAGTGTCAATCAGACGAACTGTGTGTTTCGTATCAGCATGGCATAATTGTGTCATTTATACATCGTCGAGTATACATTGGTCAGTGGTGAGATTTGAACCAGTGACATTCTGCGTACTAGTCCAACACCTTAACCGCTAGGCTACAACTGCGCTATGGACTACGACTAGCTTCTGTGATCGTGATGACTTACCGACCACGTCTGCTTGTAGGGCGTCAAGAACTGCAGCCAAGAAGATGCCATGTACGAAGTGGTGAGTGTTCAGAGACAGTCCGAGCGTTCAGGGGGGTCTCTGCAATTCCCTACCGAAGAAGAGGAGCCCGAGGAAGGTTAGGACACACACACACACACACACACACACACACACACACATTGGCTTAGCAGGTAGTCCCAAAGTTGCTTTACGTGTGTTTGCACCTTCACTTTCATGTCTGGCAGTCACAGGTGACACTCCGGGCGCTCCGGTTTTCTCCTACAGTCTAAAAACATGCCATTGAATATACGACAGTATCCATGGGTGTGTTTGTCGTGACTTTTTCACGATTGCTTACCTACAGTGTAAAACGTGTGACATAAGAAAAGCTAAATAAATGAAATAAAGTCGTGTGATAGGTTAGTAAGGTCAAGTACCTGCCTGTGTGTGAGCTAATCGACAAACTCGCCTTCTCGCCCTGGTTTTACAAAGCATCGTGGTGTTGAGTTCACACGTGCGGCGTGTTTGTCCTTGGGCTTATTTCAATTGCTTTTTGAGAGTCTATAGGACTGAGGAGGAGGAGAAGGAGGACCAGATTGTGTTTGCATGAACATTAGTTTTTCGTTTCACTGGCATCGGTTCAAGCACCGGTTCAGAAATCTTCCCCACACAGACTAGAGCCGCGAGGTTCGGCGAGGCGCTAAAATTTATTTAGTCAGCTGCCGGACGAGGTTTTGTCGTAAATATGCTCACTTGTTTGTTTGATTGTTTGTCTTGTTTATTGTTTAGTATTTTTCGAGGGCATTCATGCATCACCGGCATCTTGAATCTAATAGAAATGTATCGAGCCACTACTGGTCTGTGATATGATGGGTGATTAGGGTGGCGTTCAACGTAGTTATGGCGATATTAACCCTGTGGTGTTGTTAAGCACTCGTCATTGTTACAAGGTTCATCCGATATGTGTGAACATTCAGGATTCTGAACTTGTTCGTGCAACAGAACGAAGCATTGAATGAATCAATAAACGGTGCAGGACTCGTGCAGGACTTCTGCCTCTCTGACCAGGAGATCGAGCGATGCCGGACGACTCCGATCGACGTTTTAACTCCTAGCTACAGTTCGTGACGCTATCAAAACGTGAACACTCAATTCCCTGCTGTCATGGCGACTCCTCGGGCAGATGCGAGTCTTTGTCATATAAGAATCGCGTTTTAAGACGTACTTGGAGATCTGACGGCTCTTATCCGACCGCCGAGGATGCTTGAGGACGTCGTGGTTGCCTCAGCAACACCGCCTCGCCTCGTCGATCACGTTCGCCAAATTAAAAGCCCACCCCATCTCGCCTCATTCCCCGAGCCTCCTACGATTTTGGATAGGCCGCGCCCGTGCAACCAAGAGCGATCCGGCTCGGTGCGAGCGAGTGAATCCGGGAGCGTTTCTAATCTGCCTAAGTGCTGCCTACGGCTGCTTCTGCCTGAATGAGTCTCGGCCGATCTGCTATCAGCTGGCTATGGCTGACGTCCAGACGAAAGCTTGTTTGTTAAGAAAGAAACAAACAAAAACTGGCATAAATTGTTTGAAAGAATTCTGCCGCAATATCGTTGAATCGGATCATTTAAAATTTCGCTTCTACATTCAGATCGACCGAGCAAACTTATGTTTACATGGTCGGTAAGTTTACAGTGCATACCATCTTTATTCCCTTGTAGAAGTTTTAAAATGACGTGAAGACACACACACACACACACACATACACATTCTGAGGCAGTGTGACAGTGTGTGTTACAGTGTGAGGTCTCGAGCTCCCCGGTGGCCCAAACGCCGAGCTTTAAAATGGACCTTGAGATGTATTGCTGAACTCATCATTCCTGTCTGTAGCTAAACACACACACACACACACACACACACACACAGAGAGAGAGAACAAACACAGAGTGCACTGCTGTGTTTCAGGACAAATGTGATCCGATGCTTTAAATAAACCACATGACCCTCAGAATGAAGTCCTGGCTGCTGTGTTAATGCTCGTACCGTTCTGCCCTTGTCCTTTTTGTCTGTCTCACTCTCTCTCTCTGTCTCTCTCTCTCTCTGGGTACAGACAGTGATAGCGAGATCTCCAGCGGCACCGGCGATGTGTCTAAAGACTGTCCGGAGAACATCCTGGAATCCTGGGGTGGCATCCTGAACAGATGGTGAGCGAACCGGTACAGCTGTGTTGCATGATTAGTGTTAGTGAGTGTTCGTAACGACTGGCAGCCCGGATTATGCAGGTGATTATTAAACTAGGGAGGCATCACAGCTTTCCAGATGTTTAGGACCTTAGGAAGCCACGGTGTGTTTGGAAATTAATACAGGAGTGTGTGTGTGTGTGTGGGGGGGGGGGGGGGGGTGGTAAGGAGACGTAATACACGTCGGAGCGGATACACTTACGGTTAGCCGGTCAGTATGCACTCAGCGAGCTGCTAATTCTAATTACGACCACTAGATAGCGCCAAACTGGGATGTTTAGAGTCTTTGCACTGGTGTGCTAGTGGAAACTTCTTTAACAGTCTTGATCTGTTTTGGGGGCGGCACGGTGGATAAGTAAATCTCACAGCGAGAAGGTTTTCCGAGTTCCATCCCCAGGAGGGAGGTCCGGGTTCTTCGAGTTCTCCAGTGTCTTTACGTGGGGTTACTCTGGGTGCTTCGGCTTCCTCCAACAGTCCAAAAAACATGCAAGTGAAGTGAATCGGAGACCTAAAATCAGGACTGGTGTACCGATGAAGATTGAGCCATGAATAACTATCGGAGGGACGTAACAGAAATGTAAAATATGGTGTTAAAATCCTATTAAACAATCTGCAGTCTGATAGAGTTGTAGGGCAGATGTAGCCATGCTGGTATTACTACAGGACTAGTGATCAAAAGGTTGCAGGTTCAAGCCCCATAACTGCTTATAATTGTAACAATGGAGTCTTTATACAATCTATACAATTGTACAATCGTTATATTAGTTTGTAGCTACTTTTTGGACGTATGCTGACGTTTTTGTGTGTGTGTGTGTGTGTGTGTGTGTGTGTGGTACCCGTCAGGCACGCGAACCTATCCTCCCGACCTAAGGGCCTTCTCGCCCTGGTCAGGCCTGGAATCCCAGAGGCGCTACGAGCCGAAGTCTGGCAGCTGCTGTGCGGTTGTCAGGATGAACAAAGCCTGCTGGAACGCTACCGCATCCTCATCACCAAGGTAACTGTAGCCGTGTCGCCTCCTACCCTTACCAAGGAAGCATTTGAGTCACGCCGGCTTAACGAAGAGGTAATCATGATCGGACTCTGAGCACTTACATCTTAGCGCACACTTACATGGATAAGTGGCGTCTGAAATTGGAACACGACACTGCTGTGGAAGTGACGGACCGACGTTTGAATGACGCGTCTCGATTCCACCAAAATATCCACCAGCCTTTTGTTTATTTAATAATATTTATCTTTTGATTTTAATCCTTGGGTTTATTTCTTACTAATAAATAACATCATGAACGCTGCTTAGATTTATATGAAGTCGTTGCTGCCGCTCCTGATTAGACGATTGCCGGTATGTAGCGGTTGAAAAATCCCGCACCCGTTCAGTGCGCGTAGTGTGACTTCATTTCATGCCGTATTCTTGGGGCCGTTTTTATTGCAACATCCCGGTACTTTCAATGCGCTGAGATTTATTGTGTCTCTCGGACGCACTTATACATCATCCTCGAAGTTATTTATTTATTACCCGTTTCCAATGGTGTCCGACTTTTGGTTGCTATGTGGACCGCGACCAATCCTCAGAGTTGGATAGCAAGTGGGTTTTTTTTCCGAATTGGGTTGCCAGGTCTTTCTCGAAACCCGTAACGCTCCGGGGCGAATATTGTGTATCCTCTTGTGTACAGGACAATTTTTACATCAAATTCAATCAGCCTCATGTATGTTTTTGGACTGTGGGACGAAAACCCTGGGAGACACCAGGGACGAAAACAGTCTTTTTCATACGGTTACTTGGAGAAAAACCAACACAAACATGATCAAAAATATCATCAAAGTGCCAACACGTAAAATCAAGCGTGTCAGCGTGGGTTTCCTCCGGGTACTCCGGTTTCCTCCCACAGTCCAAAAACATGCACTAGGTTGATCGGAAA
>JAOTRQ010069047.1:0-12639 GCA_028565875.1 Hoplisoma paleatum
GAAGGGCATCCGGACGGAAAACTCTGCTCCAAAACATTAACGTCCTACCCCAGGAACTGGGAAAACGGACGATAAACGAATAGAGAGAGAGAGACATAAAGTGTTTTGTGGTTGTAAACGGCAGTAAATAAAAAGTACAATGTGCATACAATTATTAATAGGTTTAAGTATTGTGCTTATGTGATAGTCCAGTTAACTCTTTATTTTATCTTTATCAGTTAATTTTTTTTCCACCCTGTTACCCCCCCAATGAGGAGTTGTACAGTATGATGGCGTGAGGGATAAAATAGTTTTTCAGTCTATTGGTCCTGCACTTGGGAAGGAGCATATATACATTCAACGAGTATCTTGTCATGTATGTACACCATCATGTGTACAGTACAAGAATAGTAGTCATTTGCGTATCCCAGCTTCCAAAGAAACGTGCTGGGGACACCATTAAACCATTAACTTGGATCGAGAGTTACTGGGTTAAACCAGGGGTACGTGAGGCACTTTTGCCTGGCACACTGATGTGATAAAGCTGTGTCGTATTCAATGATTTTGTTCTTAGATAAACTTTAAACGCTCATCGTTAAGTCAGCACGACTTTTCTTTTTTACCTTTATGATGGCATCAGTAACGCTCTCCTGTGTCTTGATTCTGCAGGTTTGCTCCAATCGTTGGCTCCAGATTCGCGCGAGTTTGAAGAGCTCAAGAAGCTCGTCTCATCATCCTACCTGGATGCATCGTCTCGAGGCTCTTTCACCTACACTAAAGCCTATCTCATTCACAATGAACTATTAGAGAAAGAGGTACGATGGGGTATTTATGTTTGTTGCATTTACACCAGATTTGATTTCGTATTGAGAATACACATTAGGAGAGACATGGGGCAAAATTTTGCACTAAAAATGTGTGGGTTTTTAGGTTTGAAGGTTGTTATTGTGAGCCTGAATGTTTATAGTGGTAAATGTGTTCAAACTAAACTGCTGATTTAAAGCTAAACGTTTGTTCTGTTCAATTAAATCTGGTCTGATTATTTAAGTCACTGCCTTGTGAGTTATCCCGCCAAAAGCCCATTTTTGCAAATATAAGCATTGTGGATGTATCTTATCTGGTGTAAGCTTGACCTCCATGGTTTAGCACAACTGTACATGTGTGTGTTGACACCAAGGCCGAAACGTTTCCTCGAGGTATTCGGTTACAAACGGAACAAATCTTCTAAACAGCTATTTAAAGATGACAGAGTTTTACACAGATGACTTTTATTTCAGTACAATACGCCTCGCCTAGTTTAGTACAGCCGAGCCAGCACGGACTACATAATGGGAAAAGACAAATTTTAGATTGTATTAATCTGGTAGGAAAGAGAAACCCGTAACTTTATGCATCACTCTGACTTTTCTTCATTGCCGGTGCTCATTGGTTTACCATATTTGACAGAAACTATGTTTTTGCTTTCTACACAAATAAAAAAAGCCACAAATATTATTCATGCCTAAGTTTTAGACGGCCGGTGTAAAGTTCATGTATAGTTATTTGAATTTGAATCATTTGTGATGTTTTTGTTAATGCGTTTCAAAAAAAAACGAGTTTATGTATTTATTTTTGCTTTTCGCAAGCAAATTATTTTTTTATTTAATTAAAGTCGATAGCTTGCAGCTCTTACTGACTGTGTGTTATAATGGATGTTATAATGCGTGGCATGTGTCAAATATCTGCTTTGTCTCATCTTGTAGCACTTTTTAAAACATCTCATGATGAACTTCTATTAAAAAGTTGCTCATTAGAATTATACATCGATCATGCTTTTTGCCGAATGAATGGAAGCTTTGTAACTTTGCCATAAACTGAATTACGTTTGATGCCAATGTGGCCGAAAAGCTTGTTTGATTTTTAATTTGAGTTTGTTTGTAACTTCAGATTCTGTTTTCATGTCGACCTCTGACAAATGCCCGGCTGATTTCAGGACGTCACCGGCTAAATTAAGCATGGCTCGAGTGAAGCCAAGTTGCCGGGACTATTTCTGTCTTACTGTTGCATCACGAATCGTCTTTTCTCTCTGGACAACTTCCATAAGGTGAATTTGTTTGTCTTTTGTCTTTGCAGTTCGTTGAGAAAAAAAGAGAACTTAAGCAGACTGGGCGAACCGATGCTGAACTCGCAGATTCTTATTCTTTTCTGATGCCTGATCCTAACAAGGTAAGAAATAACTAAATAACTAGTGTGATCACCACATTCATCCATTATTAATGCAGGTTATCATGAGTCAGTAATCCAATATCTTTTATTGTTCTTTTTTTTGTATTTTGATTTTCAGACTCACTGGATCTGTGAAAAAGGTCTGTCAGCGGGACACGCACGCATTAGCAATTTAGGAAACCCTGTTAAAGGTAATTTCTAGTTGGTGATGGAAAGCAGTGCTATAATGCAAATATTTATACGTCAACAGAATTCAAACATTGATTTAAAATGTCGTCCTTTTCTAACAGGGTACAACACCCTGATTCAGAACGTTTTAGAAAAGATTTCCATCAAATATCTAAGCTCAGTACTGACAGAAAAGCTTGTTCATTCCACACATTAAGGAATTAATAGAATCTGAGAAACCTAAAATCCTAGTAACAAATGGCTTTTATAATTTTAACTTGATGTACAATTAAAATAATTTGGTAGCAAACATTTACACAGACTAATTGCCTCAACGCTGTCTTATCTAAAAGTTCTGCATCCAGTTCATATGCACCAAGTAATTCATCGTAAACATCAAGGCACCAGCTTATTCAAAGATTGAATACGTTAAACTACATGGCTATAGTGCGACCCCTTGTGGTCTGCAATATTATTCATTGCGATTTGTCGAGAGGCCCTGCGGAGGTGGAGAATAAATCAGCATTAACAGCAGCGGTGTTAACTAAACTACCACTACTCATCATGTATAATACTGTATAAAACTGACTTTCAGTGTTGCAACGACCCCACGCTCGATTCTCGATAGAGCAGATCATAAATGGTACTAATATAGACCACAAGGGGGCGCACGATAGCTATCAAAACAATGCCGTAAAATACACTGTTATATATGTTCACTTTCTGCATATGGTGGTACCTTGTATATATGATATATTGTTTATTATATTGTCGAATATTTAAAATCATTTATTTTGTCAGTATCGATCACTAAACATGCGTCACTAAAAATAGCAGGTAAATGCCCCCACCCCAGCATTGTGCCGGTGCATATGCGCCCGCCGTGTAGAACTATAAAACAAATACATAGTCATTGAGTCTGGAGTGTTAGTCAGTAAAATCTGAAGTACCGTACTTTACAATGCATACATGGAATGTTATCAGGCTCCAGCGTGCAGGTATGTTATCTCAAAGCTAATCTCTTTCCTCTTCTCTTGCTGAAGGGGTCTATATCTCAAAGTATTCCGATTTGTTGCAAATAAATCCCTTAAAAGCCGGCACATCTGGAGAGATCATTATTTTTAAAGTTATGAAGGTAAGGTTTATTTTCATTATGTTGGTATACCAGCATGTTTTGTGCTCTTGTATGTCTTTGTTTAGGTTGTTTATAGTCATGAGCTTTGGTTTGAGTAAATGAGACATCTGTTCACATCTGTTCACCGATAGCATCTTAACAAACTACAGAAAATGTGACATTGTACTTGTCCTGAGAGAACGGGGTGTATTGAAAGCGATTGTTAATACATATTAGGAATGTAACCGTGCACCACAAGTAGAAAAAACTCCATCACTTAAATCGATTTGGCATACTTTAATGACTCTGGTTGCCAGATTTGGAGCTATTCAGCCAAATAAGGTTTACTTAAGAATGGGTTTTTCATTGTCATTTAAAAAACTGTGAATGCCATGCAAACTACGGCCGAAATGTCACGATGGATTATTTTATATTGATTTAATCCAAGGAAACCAAACCATAAATATAAAAGCAAATTCTACAATAAACTCTCTTTATTGTAAAAACTATTATATATATATGTTTATCGATCCATATTCTCTTATAACTCTTGATTTTGTAATTCTGTCCTGCAGGGTAAATCGAAGACTTTATTTGAAAATATGCCCAAGGGTAACCTGGACCCTTCACCTAAGTTTGATTGCCACATTCACAAAAACGGCAGCAAAGTGACCTCATTATTATCGTACCGGGCTTTTGAATTGACTCAGGTGATGATTCTTACTGTTTTTGTACCACATGCTTTTGTTCACACTCGTTGGCGTGGTCGTTACATGCTATAATGTTGCCGTCTGGCTTCTCCTGTCTGCAGCAATACTTTTACGAGTTTGCGTTTGATGAGCCGAGGTCCCGACCCAGGCACGTGTGTCCGTATGCCGTGGTGTCGTTTCAGTTTAAAGGCAAGGAGCCATCAATGGGAGCTCACAGGTACACAACTTTAATAAAGTCATGATTTCTCACCAGTGCCAGTGTCACCCTCCTCCTCCCAGTATGTAGCACATAGTATTGAGTTCTCCAAATGTACTAGTCTCTAGGCTAAACCAAAAATAATAATTTCCAGTTTTGTACTTTATGATGCATTTTTGATAATATATAGTTAATAAGATGTTAATAATAATATATGCCTAATAAGACGTTAATAGTAATATATGGTTAATAAAAGACATAAATAATAGGGACAGTGTAGCCTTGTGGGTAGAGCGTTGGGCTAGGAATCCAAAGGTTGGGGGTTCAAATCCAGGCTCTGCTATACACCCACTGTTGGGTCCTTGAGCAAGACCCTGAACCCTCCAGGGGGCGCCGTACTGCGGCTGACCCTGCGCTCTTCCAGACAAGTTGGGATATGCGAAGAGAAACATTTCGTTGTACTGTACATCAGTATATGTGTAATGACAAATAACATTTGAATTTGAACAATGACCCGTTCTTTGCTGTATGCTCCTTTTAGATTGAAATTAGGCCAATGGTGGTTAAAGTACTAGGCTGAGATCAGAAGGTCATCAGTTGAAGCCCCAATACCATCAAGTTTCTACTGTTGGTGTCCTGAACAAGGTTCAAACTAAAGACCACCTTGCTGTGAGGTATCAATGTTACCCACCAATCCATACAATTTTGACTAGATATTAGCAGAATGGACAAAAAGGACAAGAAATCTTTGTAGACATATAATGATATATGGGGGTTACATATGGATAATTTTGCTTATATTTAGCAGTGTTGCCTCTGAGCAAGAAAGATTCTTAGGTAAAGCAATCCAGGGCTTTCTTTGTAGAGTTATGTTTCCTTCCACAGTCCAAAGACATGCAGTCAGGTTGATCGGAGATACTGAAATCGTGTGTGTGTGTGAGAGTGTGTGTGTGTGTCTGCAACAGAATAATGACCTGTTCAGTTGTTCAGCGTATTTGCCTAGTGTGCGTCTACGACCCGATAATATGATTAAGAAGGATTAACTAGATTGATGGATTTGGAATATTTGTAAGATGTGTAAGTAAACAGACAAAATATCAAAAGAAGACCCATACAGACAGTAAACTTGAGGCAAGGAACTCACAAAACCTCCATTTTTACCTTGATGCACTTTATATAATGTACACTGACATTTAAAAACACACTTTTCTATTTTATGCAGGAAAAGAACTCCCACAAAATACATGTGGCAGCTTTATTTTAGAGGTGCATTATATGACTGTGAAAAAAAAACGTCTGACAATTATACTGGGTTCTACCACTGTTATCTATAGACAATGGCATGAGATAAAAACAAAAATGTAAAACCTTAAGAAATAAACATTATTTCGATCCATTGACTTGATATATATTTAATGCACTTATGTAATTACAGAAAGTAATCTTTCCTTCAATAGATCGTGACCACTGTCTATTTATTATATAGCATATTATGTGAGGTTTGCTTGGTCTTTCGTTACGGCATGAATGAAATCAAGTGTAAAACATGACATCAAATTATCTAACAAATAATTTGATTATATTAACAAACATTTTATTTAATAATTAGGAGAAATTCATGTGGCATAACAATGGGGGTTATAATTCAATTTGGGGTAAGGCAAGAATAAAAAAAATAACATACAGCAACAACAACAAAAAAACACAATAACCTTTCTATTTTGAATCCCTCTTTAAGTCTATTAATTATTCAAGTCACTTAAGGCATGACAACACTGAAACAGCACTTACCAACAATTAAGTGTGAAGGCTTGGCAAACTTTGGAACATGCCAGTCATTAAATGAGGGAACAGCCAAGGTACAAAGACTCATTACAGATGCAGAGCAGCAGGACGACGTCACTGATGTCTACTAACACTGTCTCACTCCATCTCTCTTTCATTCAATTCGGTCCAGGAGGGAGTCGTGAAGATCGTGCAAATTGACCCCAGCTTGCTAATAACTGCCCAATGCATGACAATCAGACACTCTCACCCTAGCCAACCTTCAATATTTATTCAACAAAAAATAAGACGAATTAGTAGTTATTTTCCCCTCGTGGCTTAAGTAGTTCTTATTGACTCTTATGATGATTCTCTTTCTATGCAGGTCAATACATTGTGATTTTCATGCAATGCCATTCTCTAATATTAAAAAAAGGTTATTGCGGCAAAATGTGAGGTAAAAGGTAATTACTCATGCAGTTGGTGGAACTCTAGGGATAATAGTGTCAAACAACAAGAAAAAAGTAGATTTATCCAGAGAATGATGTTATTAAGGATAATGGCCACATCCATCTCAAGTCAGAGCTGACAAACAGAGAAGGTAACAGCCATCTTAGTTCTATTTATGGACTTTTTCAGAGCCAGTCTGTCAAAAAAGTTTGACTTAATTCACTCAAACCCAGTGATTCACTCCAAAAATTAATTATTAAATTTATAAACATGCAGCGCACAGCCACCTGCGGTTTCCTCTTGTTTTCGGAGGTAAATATAATGCAAGGCCGACTCTATTGGAGGAACAGTTATACATCCGAGATATTGCTTTCAGCCTTGAGTGGGAAAGTTCATTTTGGTTTATTGCATGTAAGCCCAAAGCAAGTGATGGGGTCAAAAGCTTAAGTGTTCCTAAACAAAATTCAGTGATTTTTGATCCTTGCTTTTCATTTTAAGGGGCTGTCGGGATACACTGTCAAAAATCCTTCTGAATTTGATTTGCTTGTAGTCATTGATGTCGGTGCAATTTTAAATGACAAAACAAAGAAGCAGCAATAATAATGCGGAGATTTTGCATGCTACACTGTATGGTTTATTACATATCAGGTATTTTGCTTCAGAGGTTTAAACTAAAGATGGTTCTCCAAAATCCTAGAACCTGCTTTTGATTCTGGCCTTAAATTATTTTTGTTGGAAGTTTAGGATGTTTTCTCCATGACACTTGTCTTTTTCCTATAGACACTTGTCTGGTCTTCTAAAAACATCCAATAGGTTAAAATTCCCTGGCAGCAAAATCATGCGTCCATTAGGCTGACAATAATAGTTTGTAATTTACTCTGTAGGCAAATTTGCTATTTGAGCCCAGTAATAGACTGATGTCTTGTCCGGTCACCATAATCTCTTGAAACTAGATCTGGGTTTGACTTGGCTTGCCCCTTTTTGTTAGGAGTTAAGGACAAATCCATTTTCTAAACTGACTAAAGTTAATCTGTGTTTTTTATGTTTTAGACTTTGGTTACATTCATGACAGGAAATGGTTATACAAGGAAACACAAGATTTATCAGTAGATTTCATAAGGTTATAATGAGCACTGTTTTGTTGGACAATTCTCCAATTTACTTAACTTGTATGGTTTTGGACTGTGGGAGGAGGGTGGACCTGGAAAAACTCCCTGCAGACACATAGAGAACATGCAAACTCAACACAAGTGCCCAGACTGAATGACCTGAGGTTCAAACTCAGGATATTATTGATGGGAGGTGATAGGACTACCCACCTAGCCACAATGTTTGGTTTATGGTATCAAAGTAATATCACGGCATTATAAAAGACAGCGGGAACAATATTTTCAACAATACAGGTACTAAACACGTAGGACAGTGATAGCAAATAGGGGAAAGCTTTTTCCGGTGTGTGTGAGATTTCTGGACACTCTGTTGTTGTGAGCTGGTCAGGTCTTACACCAAACATCTGTACTAGAATACATTTCGAACAGGACAGTGTCTGTTTCTCATTGTCAGAAAGGTTATATTTAACAAGTCTGAGTTATCACTGGTAGTGAAACTGAACTCAGTTGTAAATCTGAACCCATTTTATGTATTTAGTTAATTGTTCTATTCAGTGGCTGTGAAGAACATAAGTAAAACATTTTTGTTTTTATATATATATAATGCTATGCTATTTTTAATTCCCTACTTATAGATCTGTACTTCATTTGTAATGTATTACCAGGTGTTAAGTGCATCGGATAAAAACCGCGCACGACTCGAATTCAAGATCTAAGTGGTCAAACTAGACGCTAAAACAAATGTTTAAAGAATTATTCAAATCACCAGTACATTCATTTTTACCACCTACTAGTTAAGCACCTCATGTACCTTTCTCAGGTAATTGCACTGGATTAAATGCCACATTTTAAAGAGCACTGTCTGCTTTGGTCATCTGAGGGCAAATATCAATAAAACTTGCCGACATTATAAAAAGCTTGCAATACTTTTTTATTCTCGACAGTTCTCACAGTCTGCCGTCTTCCTCAATAGAAAGGCTCATCTGTTAACTCGAAGGGGTGCAGGGTCACCTGGGCTGATACTGCTAATTGAATCTAAAGTGTTCACAAAACACTCAGTGTCCACAGGCACTAAGTTTTAATGATGTACAGACATAATTTTAAGACAAAACCCAGACATGACAAAGCAACCGTGAACCCTAATAAATGTGTTTTTTTTTCTGAGGCTTTACCGGTACCAGTGTAAATTTGGCCATCACATTACATATAAAAAAATAAAATAAGAAAATATCTGAATTATTTTGATTAAGGGCTAAATCTGTCCAGATTAGGCAACAAGGTGGCATAACAAGAAGGGTAGCATTGCATAATTATTATTCCCATTACTGGCCATTTTGTCAAACCCCCATTTGCAGAAGATGGAATAACTACTCAAATTTGCCCTTTGCATTATATTGTGAGTGACATTGTGTTGTTGCGCCATAGATTAAGTCAATTTGATAAATTATCCTTTTGGCTGATGTTGAATCTGCCATACATTACCCTGAAGTGGTTAGTATAGCGGGTATTAAAATCTGGATTCTTTATTTAGCAACTGACACCAACTCTTGGTGGTTAATATATAATCTGTTAATAATATATAATCTGTTAATATAAAACCATCTCTGCATTTTTTTTGTTTGCAACACTTAAAATAGACAATCAAGTATTTATCATTTAAATGTTGCCATTCCTTTTTACAGCCTCAGCCAATCATAAAGACTGCTTTTGTACTTCATGTTTAAAGTCAACAACTGACATTACCTGTTCAAAATCACATCATAATTTAATAATTATAACTAGTCCTGACGTATGTATTGAGAGAGATACAAGGCAACTTGGGACCCGAGGGTGTTTGTTCACATGTTTGCATGTTGTATGTTTTTCCTGCAGTGATTTTACACTTTCTTTCATTGTACTGATGGGTCCACATGCTTAAATAGGCAGTTGCATCAGGAACAGCATCCAGTGTAAAAAATGTGTCAAATCAAAAATCAACTTAATGCTGTGATGACCCAAACAGCAAAAGCTAGAATTCCCAGGTAGCACAGCAGTAAAATGGCATTTGTGAGGTCAGGTACTGAAATAGGACAGAACGGCCTGGCTCATAATTGATGTTCCAGGTCATTGATAAGGTGTTTGGTACGGTTGCAGGTCATTGCAACTCATCTGAACCGTATTTATTAAACTGTGGCGGCACTACAATATCCCAGTTGTTCACTGTGAGAATTCAAAACCATCTCATGTCACTTGTTCTGAACCTTGACTACCAATGACTATCACTGTTTCACTATCCGTCTTGGACCGCTTTTGATAGATACTGACTACTGCAGACCAGGATCGCCTGTGTATATTCTAATGCTTGCCTAATGTTCCAACTTCAAACACATCAACCTTTAGGAGAGTTCTACCCACTCAGCCACCATGCCATTCACTAGTAATTAGGAAATGCCAGGGCACTGTTTAAGGAGCGCTGATTAGGGGAGAGCAGTGATGGATTAGTGGTTTGGGTTCTGAACTAGAGATCAGAAAGAAAATTGCCCAAAATTGTGTTTTGTTGTAATTTTAAGTTGCTTTGGCTAAAGTCTCCTAAATGGTAAAAATGTAAATGAACCTGCAGAATTGGAATTGAGCTTGTTTCTTTAAAGGTCTTATCACAGTAATAATGGATCTTATTCAAGTGTTAGAAATATAGAGTATGTAATTTAATTTTACACACTTTTATGTCATATTTTAAGCATGTCATATGGGTGTTAATGACAGTAGTACATCTGTAAGTTTAGCCTAGGGACAGCCTAGTGGGTAGAGTGTTGGGTTGTGAACCCAAAGGTTGGGGGTTCACAAGTCCAGGCTCTGCTACACAGCCACTGTTGGGTCCTTGAGCGAGACCCTTAACCCAGTCAGCTCCAGGGGCACCGTACTCCGGCTGACCCTGTGTTCTGACCCCAACTTCCAGACAAGTTGGCGAAGCGAAACATTTCGTTGTACTGTATATGTGTAATGACATATAAAAATTTAAAGTTTATTAAGGATTGTATGAAATGTTGGTCTTATTTTTCGGGGCAAATGTTGAGTGTGATAGTTTGCAAAGCAAAATAAAAGAATCAAACATTCAATGCCAAACAAGCTTCAGAGTGCTTTTTAAAACAGGTAAAAAAATGTCAATTGAGTCTTTTACGAACCCATTCCTTTAAGGACGCGTAAGTCCTCCTGTCTAATGCCTAAAGGAATTCCACATTGTTGCACAGCTCCACCCTGATTATTGTTACCATCTGTTCCTTCTTATTACAATTGGTTTGTCTTGTCAGTCTGTGTATATATATGACTTTGTCTGTGAACTTTGCAATGTCTTTAATGTGGTTAATTCTTTTTTCTAAGATGTGTTTCCCGGGTTCCTAGTTTCCACTTTCTCCAGCCTCTGAATTCTCGATATTTGTTTTTGTTCGTGATCTTAATACATTGGAACTTGGAACATTGCTGCCACATTGTATTATCTAGAAAGACATTGACACTTGACTCGCTTTAAAGGGAAATGCAGGTCATCCCTGGTGGTGGACAATAAGGAATGACTTATAATCATCGTTCAAAATTTGGGCTAACCATCAAGAGCATCTGCACAAAACTTTTACTGGAATTGGAGATTCTGTAAACACAGCCCCGATTACCTCTTCCTCCAGTTGTCAGTGAATGAGTTGTGTTCCTGGCATCTGCATTTACATTACTGCGTCTGTATTCGTCTGCCACCATCCATCCAACCATCCAATATCTATTTTTACCACTGCTCAATTCTATTTCGGGTCACTCTCATCGACACACATTAAGTGAATACACTAAACACCTGAACAGGTCACCAGTCTGTTGAGGGTTACATACACAAACATACACACAAATATACACACACACACTGTGAGGCGACAGTGCTAGCTACTACCACCAATCACCAATATTTTCCCCTGCCATATTCCAAGACATTTATCCTTAAGAGGATAAAGTGAACATTAAGGCTCCACTTATTTTAAAGCTGTAAACATCTCGTGATGCCCAGATGGAGCAGTGGGATGTTTGGCTAGCACACCAAGACTGACATTCTGAGCACAAAACACGGCGTTGCCATGGATCAACTGTGTGCCACTCTTTATTGTGTGCCCAAACCTTTATTACTATCACAAGCCTGGATAAATTGGAGGATTTGTTTGTTTGTTTATGCAAAATATTGTCGTCATGCTGTACACCCCTGGGAAACACCCATGACAGATAACTGATAAAAGTCAAATCAAACAAAGTTATGGGCAATTTCATATATTTTTTGGACTGTGAGAGGAAACCAGAGTGCCTAGAGTAAACCCAGAGAGGAACATACAAACTCCACACAGAAAGCACCGGGTCAATCCAGGAATCGAACCCAGGACTTCTTACTGTGAGGCGACAGTGCTAACCACAAAGCTACCATCCCACCCTATCAAAAAAAGTACCGTACTACAGTGACCCCAAGTAGCAGAATGAGCAAGATGCCCTCGGAAAAAAGACGTTTTATGTTTGATAAAAATCACTGCATTTCTGTTAGACGACTATATTTAATGGTACAACATAAAACAACAACAAAAAACAAGTCCTTTCTCCGTGTTTATTCATCATCGTACTGAGTATAAAACCTATTTTTGTCTCCACAGCTAATATAGGAAACAAAAACACCGGCATACGACTTCGTGTTTGTTTTCTTTTCAAACGAAGATTTATCATATCAAAGGCAGTAAAAATAAATCTGATTGGGTGCAGTTCTATTGACTGACGAAAAAATGATGTGCTACAAAAAATGTGAGAGCCCAAAAAATATAAAGGATTGCACAATTCTGAGCATAGTACAGGAGTACAAAGATTCAATCGTAAGCTCTATAAACACCATGCTGCTACTTTTTTCTTGTTCTATATCCTGTGCAATACTCTGTGTACTTCATCACTGCAAAC
>JAOTRQ010069057.1:0-12636 GCA_028565875.1 Hoplisoma paleatum
AATTAAAAGTCCCAGAAGTCCTTTGACGAAACGCAGCTTTTTTTTCCCTGCGACTAGTCGACCGATGGAATTTGGCCAACTAGTAATTTTTTCGGTCGACCAACGATTAATCGATTAATTGCGGTCAGGCCTAAAAATAATATAACAATAAATAATATAGTAATAGTGCCGATATCTTGTCATATAGCAATAAGCATAGCAGCATTTTAATAGAAAAAAATTATCTCTTCAATATAATATAAATGTGGTAGTAACAGCAATATGTTATAATATAATAGTGTAATCATTTTATATTATCATATAGTGAAATTCCCAGGTAGGGAATACCCCAGACAGGGCAATAGTCCATTAAAAAGCACAAACATACACACTTCTGCTTAAGGCAATTCAGCATCTCCACTTAAATTTTTCTTCTTTTACGCTTCTTCTTTTAAAGTTAAGATTTTTAGTTTTTTTCACCCTTGGCTTGGTCTGAGGCTTTTTGGTCTGTCGGTAATAGATTCTGTAAACCATAGCATTAAGATGTGGTCTAATCCAAGAGTCATAGCGTATAGTGACTCTAGAAAAACCACAACTCCTGTGGAACATTGTTCCATGTCAGATTGTGCTTATGCATGTGCACGGTTTAACATTGATGTTCACTGAGAGGGTCTGGCTGACTTATCCAGTCTATAGATGATCAAAGATGCTGAGATCAGGGAATTGGGTGAATGAATTTAGGGGAACCGACATGCTACAGTATAACTTGAGTATTGCTGTTAGCAACGCAGACACCAAAAACAAAAAGGTAGGTGGGTGTCCTGATAGATTTGACCATACACTAATCACATTTTGACCACATTTAATGTTGTATTGATCTCAGCCTTGATGTAAATATGGTATATGAACCAGTTTTAATTTCTTTAGCAATCTGAGCTGCAATAGTTTCTATACTATATATAGTCTATTCAATCTGCCTCTTCACTGTGCCAGTAGCCATGACTACCCATGACCCTGTTACTGGTTTACCACTGTTCCTTGCTTGGACCACTTTTGCCAGTTTTGGAAATGCTCCGAGCCATAATTTGGTCCTTGTCAAACTCACTCAAATCTTTTGTTGCTTCTAAATTCATCTTTGAGGATGAAACGTTCATTTGTTGTCTAATATCTCCCACCCAGACACAGAGATCCACACGTCAAATGTCATTTTTAAGAACCTCATGCTGGCATTTGTTTCAGACTTATCTCTGACACACTTCTGAAAAAAATATAAAGCATAAAGCATATCACAAAGAACTGGGATGAAGGATTCTATCTCCACACCACCTAATCTCCAAAATGCCCCAAGAAAAGCAGACGAGACATGAAAAACGATGGCGAGTCAGGATCATTACATTTGATGAGTTCTATTTGTCATCTTGCATTTCTATTTTGCATTAATAACATTTGGGCTGCAAAACTTATCATCACATTATCCATGTTGTTTTCACATACCTGTCTCAGTCTCTGTCTCACTCTGATTTCAATGAGAAGGTCATTACGAGTATCTCTAAGCATGACGTTTTTGGTCCTGTGGTTTGAACCCATGCTGGGATTTTAAATGAAACTGTCCGAGTTCAAGGCACCAAAATGATTAGATCAAATATTGCAACCATAATTCCTTTTGCTGTGGATTTCTTACCCAGACTAGAACTTTGTTATAATGTGTGTCTTCGTGATCCGATTATGTGATCATTATGTATTTATGTAAACAGCACACTACATATGCATGAGCGATACCCAAAAGGTGTCTGTACTTTGTATTGTGAGGGTTTCCAACCTCTCCACCACTGCTTAGATCTGGGTTCACGTCTCAATAGTGCCATCGAGCTTTATGGATCAAACACAGATACGATTGCATATTTGATCTAAAGGCATAAACCGTGCAATGCATCACTGCCCCTCTAGGGTAATCATGTCAGTGTTTATTATCCTAGGATGAAACAGTGCTTACTATCACCTACAAGCCCATTTGCATTAGAGAAAAGGCATATTTCGTTTTCACCCATGTATTCAGCAAAAGCACTTTTGTTTAGTCATTCTACCCAGTAGTACTTCATGTCTGCTGTCAGCGCTGTAATGCCCACTAGATGGAGCACAGCCGAGCAGAAGCAGCAAGAAGTTCCGAATCTTGGTGTTGGTTTGCCACTAGAAATCCTCGCTGTGCTACTCGGTTGTCTGTTGTTGTATGTAATCTCCAAACCTGCAAATTTGGCCAAGATCTCTCCTCTTCTTTCACAGAATGGCTCTATACAGAACAGGAAGTCGAAAAGATGCCTGGAGCTGGTGGAGAGCACAGAGAGTGAATTCGGGTATGATCTGACACTCCAAAAATGCACTGGACAGAAATGGACAATCACCAATACCCTGCCTGGAAGCACCTTTTAATAGGATCTTGGACACGAATGAAGTACACTGGACGTCTCCGAGATGGTTTTAGGAAACGCAGCACAGCAGTTACGAGATTTCAAATCTCGCTTGACTTGAAGGATTTCAGGGCTTTGATGCGACGTTTCGTTTTCACGTCCGGCCCATATTTGCTACCGTGTAGCGAGCTTTTGCAACATTACTTGCTGTATATTTTTTTTTTTCTTCTAGTGTCTCAGGTTTGTAGGTCGAGAATATTTTTAAATCAAGTTGTACATTTTAAGGACACTCCAACATGTTCTAATCTGTCTGGAATCTATTGATCGTTTTATATTTCCATCTACATGAGCTCGCTATTTCTAATATATGCCAGTAAAAGAGCAGACAGAGGAATAAACACACTGTGGCTTGTCGTTTTATTAATGTTCATTTTTAAATGGCAATTTGAGTATTAGAGCCAGGAAGCTTTGAATGCAGTACCAAAACGTCCTTAAGGCAAAATTAAAATTTAAAGGGGCCAAATTATGCAAAACTCACTTTCTGCTCTAATAAAAACTCAGTTCGAATACAAAACATTTATCTTTTTGGAAATTAGTAAAAATATAAGTCATTTGGACTTTCATCTTTTTGTTTTTTAAGAGAGTTTATTTACATAGAACCTCCTTGGCATCACCTAAGAGCCTCACCTACTAGATTAATGTTTTGCCATTTGGTTAGAGGTTTTACGTGCTCATCTACAGGCAAAGGCATTTCTTTTTTAAAAGCTACGTCCCAGCAACAATAGCTTAGTATGTTTTTGTCTCTGTGCACCACTTGACAGCAGATCGCTTTGAGAACTTTGGACAGTACACACAGCAGGATTACCCAGCAGACCTCGTCTGACGGATGGACCTAGTGTCCATGGTAAGGCACCAGATGAGGGAGATCTAAGTATTCTTTGAGTTTTGTCTTTCTATCAGCATCTGCTAGCTTGTTTGTGCTGTTGTCACTTTCTAAAATCTGAACTGCAAATGCAGCACACTGCCAAACCAGAGATAAAACATGAATTTAAATAAAATATGAACAGCTAATACAATAAAACAGGTATAACTGTATAAAAGAGGTCGAAATGTTAGGATTCACATAAAGACAAAGGTTTTTTCAGGATCCAAATATATGAAGTCAATGTAATTTATTAAAATTTACACTGAGTCACTCAGAGCCGGTGAATTAAGAGAGGAAGTGTGATTCGAACCCAGATCTTTCGTTCCCCGGGTGGGCGCTCCACTGCTGTACCGAGAGGCTCTAGCTGTGTCTGTAAGAGATAAGTAAATCAAAAGCAGAGACTCATAGAAGAGCATGGAAGCGCATGGAGAGCTGGAAGAGGGCGCTTAACACACACGGTGCATATTAAATCATCAGGAAGATAGAAACATGATAATGAAAATAAAACCAGCATGTGGGCTGAGATCAAATGCAGGACGCTACTTACCCTAAAAGTAATACCCTCCGGCCTTTCAACAAGAGCATCAGTCACTAAAAACCCCGGGATAATGGTGCCCGCGGGATGATTTTAGACCCTGATGAAGGAAGAAAAGCAGAGTTGGCCTGGGGGGTGGGGGAACAATGGAAAAAACACAACGAGCGGCTACACATCAGTGCTTATGAAATATTTACACTTACAAAAGAGCGCATGGCTAGATACATGTGTAATGACCACACGATTGTGGCTAACTGACTGGCTGGGTGTTAAAGACCCAGGATGGAAAATATAATGCCAGCGATGTCAGAAACGTGTCTGTTTGACTGAGGTTACTGGCATCATTACAAAAAAGGTATAACATGTCCCCTTTAAGTACTAAGATGTTCCGAGGGCAGAAGTTAAATGTTATAAACAAGAAGGTCTGCAACTAGAATGTTAATATTAGGACTAAGAAGCTTTGAGGGAAGATTGTAAGTTTTATTGCTAATAAGCTTTGAGGGAATCATTTTAAACATATCACGGAGATGCTTTAAAGACAGAATTAAAATATAAGTACTAACAGTGAAGAAAACAAATGGTACAGATGTAAAATGTTACAAAACAGGTGGAAATCATAAACAGCTATGCACAGGCGTCCAATCAGATTACCCGCATGTCATTTTAAAAGTCTATAGCGAGATGAAACTCGAATATCACCGGATGCACCGGGAAAGGAGCCAGTTTTTAGTCAAGATGCATGAAGAACGATCCCAATCTGGCAACCCTGGTCATAAGCATTACAAGCCTAACTTATTAATTAATTAATTGATTGATCGATTCATTCATATTTAAATTCAGTACATTTAACTGATTGATTTGAATCATTTATTTACTCGCTCACACACTCACGGCTTTTAGCAAGTGGCGTAATTGGCATAATTTTCTAACGTTAAGAAATTCAGAGGACATCAGCGTTACCCAAAGGTACCGTTAACAAAAACATTTGGGCCCCAAGTGCCATGATCAATCGACTATTCCCATCAAAACATTGACATTACACATCCACAGCATTTAGTAGATGGTTTTATAGTAGTAATCAAGCCTAACGGGGGATGTGATTAGGATAAAGCCAGTGATCTTTGGTTTACCAGCAGATCCAATCAGAAGCCAATACTTATCTTGACCGTTACAGACTAGGAACAACACTCAAGAGCTGCAATTTTTGGAGATGATCTGACCCAGCCATCTTACCACCACAATATTATTACACTTGCCATGTTTTTTTCTTATCACATTCTTTTTCGATCACATTTTAAAGATGAAATGTTCACTTGCCGCTGCATATGTCTCACCAACTAGGTAGAATATAGATCCTGTGATGAAAAGATACTCGGTGTTAATACCTTCAGCTCTCAGCACTCATACTGTTATTGTTCAGTTGTGCATTTTCAGTGTTTTTGCAGATTCACTCGAATGCATTTTAAGTTTGTTGTTTGTTAGGTGGTCCACAATGTCTTCATCACCATCTACATTCTTCCTGGTCAAATCTCAGCTATGAATATAAATTATTATTTGCTTCCACATGTCCTTCATCTCCAGAAGAGCTACACCGACTCACACCTCTTTAATGTTTTGCTAAGTTAGCGTTAGAGTTCTACTAATGAATCATTCACAAGCTGACATAACTTTATATTGCAAAACATCACGCTTCGAGTACTATTTAGCATTGCTGCTTTAAATCTTGTGATTTTCCTAAATGACCCAGCGGCCTCTTGTAAAAACAAGTGTCGAGTTGAAATATGCTTTTTGAATTTTTCATGATCGCATCATGAAGATAAAGGACACTTCTGGGTTTGTTTGGCGCAACAGAACCGGGTCAGCAGGCGTGTGTGTGTGTGTGTGTGAACTATTCGTTATATAGAAGACCTGCAGGATCAATATTTCATTAAGTCATTCATCTTGTGGTGCCCTTTGGTTAAAGAAAGTGTGTCCTTGTCTTGTATACACACTACACTTGGTTAAATAAAGTGTCCTTGTCTCATTTATACTTTATTCTACGTGGCCCAAAGTAAGTGGACGTATAATCATGTGTGTGTTTCTAACATCACATTTTAAAAATATGTGCTTAATAGAACATCGTCCACCATGGTTAGCATTTACTCTTCATTCATTGATATAATAATAAAGCATTTGAAAGGTTATACATAGCCATAATGATGCTTATAATCTTAATAACAACACTGATTAAATTATAATTTAAATGTAGCTAGGGGTACTGATAAAAAACAAAGCTAGATAACGTGAAATAATAAGTGAAATAGCTACTGACTTATATCTTATGTGGAAGAATCTGTCAAAGGCAAGTAGATAGTTTGAAGCTACACAATCATCTGCATCATGGCAACAATGCAAACAACAACCAAGTAAGTAATAACAGCCAATCAGTCTTCATTCAGTTTATCCAATCAGCCAGTCTTATGGCAGTAGTGCAATCCATGGAAATAAAGCCACACGGGTCAAGTATTGGTCATCGCAATCAACATGATATAGTCACTAATGACGCCACGTAGGTTAGCATCTGCTCTTAGAAACAGGTGACTTGCTGGAATATTTATGCACGTAAAGTAAAACTAGGAGAATCACCAAACTGCTTCGGTCGACCGGCTTCTGCAACTGAAATAACCACTGCAGTAAACAGAAAAATATCTTGGAATACATAACAGTTTATTCACAGTTGTGAGTGAGTCTGTAGCAGCAATAAAAAAACCACAACGAGTTCCTCTTCTGTCTGTCATTGGACTGGACTAGGCAGAAAGGGACAGTTATATATTATATATATTCTAAAAAAAAAAAAAAACTCGATTCCAGGAAAAACTTTGCTTAGTCTGATTATTCTGATCATATGATTAGTTCAGAACGTTGAATAAACTGCATGTATTAACGATTCATGCTGCTGCTGGTGGTGTAAATTTGCGTAAATGTTTTTGGTTAGCTTTGGGCCTTCTTTCTGACCATGAGCATACATTAGTGCCGGGATGTCAAGCTCATTTTCATACAGGGAAAGTGCCACATGGGCATAATAGTTGCCCTCAAGAGCCAGATGTAACTGTTCGTCAGTATAAAGGTAACGATGTAACCAAGTCAATCAGATCTTTTAAGCTCTTGCAGGCCACATTAATGTTATTAATCGATTAAAAGTTTCTCACCCCTTCCATTACATCTGCAAACTGGCAAATCTGTTGAGTATCTATTGTTTCACACGGTATATTTTGGCCGTTTGAAGTGGTCGATTCGGGTACTTTCAGTGCTCTGGGTGATAGAAAGGTGTAAGAATACATAGCACATCCTAATTTGTCCTAATTCCGTAGAAATAAATATAGGATTGACTTTAGTCTAAGCAATTGACAGTTAACAGGCCTTAGCTTAGGACCAACTGTGGCAACCTGGCATTGGTGGGGTTTGAACCAGCAATCTTCTGCTTACCAATCTAATAGTTTACTAGATATGCTACAGTTATTGTAGTTGATAGGTTATTGGTGCGCATTGAGCTTCTATTTACCAGAATTAATTAAGATCAACCCAGTATCATTAGGCAGTTCATTAAAAGGCAGCGCATACGTCTATTATGTGTGTTTGTGTGTGTGTAGTTCACTACAGTCAAATGTTAGCTCGTTTGAAACACTTTAATTTCATTGAAATGAAAGCTCTTTTATGATTCCCACTTTTCACGCTTCTTCCCTTTTCATCATTTCCCCCTCAGGAAACAGTATGAGGACAAAAAAAAGACAATAAGCTTTGAGACGCCAGCAGTTCCTCTGCCCCTATTTATATCTATTATTCAGGTGCCCATCTCTAGGGAAAAATGTGATAAAAGAGTGGGACCCACACCCACACCCACACACATGCAGAACTGGCCTTCATTCATCAGCAATAAAACACAGAATAGAGACAAAATGAAAAGATTCTTTAGTAGAAATATGCAGATGATGATGAAACCACTACAGAACGTTCAGATCATTGCAGTTCTAGCTGGACAGAAATACTGCAATCACATAGAAACAACAACAACAACAACAACAAGAAAAATAATAAAGGAAAAGTCACGGTGGCTTAGTGGTTATCACTGTCGGATTGCAGCAGGGAAAGTTCTCTGTGTGTCTGCGTGGGTTTCCTCCAGGTACTTTGTTTTCCACCCACAGTCCAAAGACATACAGTCAGATTAGTTGGATATACTGAAATTGTCCTGTGTGTGTGTCTGTGGGACAGAGGAGGTAAAACTAGATGATGGTTGTATAATATTAAGATGGTAGAGCAGAAATTCCCTCAGCACACCACCACTATGATTCTGAACTCGGTAGGTAAAGCACTGTCAGCTCACAAGGTCTTGGGTTCGATCCCCGAGGTGGAATGGCTTTGGAGAACTTTCTCCAACTCTTTCATTCCCACTACGGACTATGTATTCCACGAATAATAACAAAACCACAATGCTATGTACGTTGTGTACATCTCCTGAAATTTCTGAACAGGAAACACCATCACAAGTCCGGGCTCGAAGGTACTACAAAAAACACCCCATTATGAATAAATTCTTGACTCTTTCATTGAGTTTGGTCTCCGTGTAATCGTCAGGGTCAGGGTTAGGGTTAGGGTTAGGTGATCATAAGATCGCCAGTGGCCAGTTTGACTTTTCTGGCTTGTTCTGGTACAACAACAATAACATTTTACTTAACAAGCGCCTTTCAGGACACCCAAGTTCACTTTACAATAAGAATATACAGCAAAAAGTAAAAATTATAATTAAAAATAATAATAAAATACATCATCAATAAAGGAAATCTATATAAAATATAGAATGTAATTAAGATAAGATAGATAAAAGTCAATTAAAACTCAGCTATAGGCTAAAGCTATAGGAAAAAATGGGTTTTTAAATGTGCCTTGAATACTATGTTACTGTTATTTAAAGAAGCATTTTTGTAAAGTAACAGTGTGTCACTAGTAATGTTTTACTTTTTTATTTACAGTTGTAAGCAACAGATAGGTCCATATGAACCCTAATATTTTTTAACAGAAAGGTTTGTAAATCATCAAAGACTCTGTCAACGTTAGTTACTATCAGCCCATAAGTAGGTATAATAAAAAATAGATTTTACCAGCGTTGTACTAAAATGACTTTTTAATGTTATTAAAAACAATGTTTTGCATCATCATGAAAATCTTTATTCCCTTATGAACATATGAAAATGCTGAAACTTTTCTCTTTTGTAAGAAGTTTTGTGAGAAGTTTTCTCCTGTAGATTTTTTTTGTAAGACCCTTTGTACTAACAGTCTACATCATTTGCTGGCTACAATTTTAATGAGGATTTTTGATACACCAAAATAGCTTTAATTCTCTTATTTGGTTCTGTTAGCAGTGACTGATCAGCAAACATTTGGAGAGTTAAATAGTCCCACATCGGCCTCAAGATCCTTTCAGTGATTAGCAGCTCAACCGTTTGTCCTCCAGGCTTTCATTTATCAATACAAATACTGTCCACACTCGACCACTTTCAGTCTGATGGAGCTGTTTGTGCAGCTAATTAGGTCGATAGGGAGCACAAAAGGACAACCGGAGCTGCAGGACCAATCATTTCCCTTCATTTATTACCTATTTTAATGTGATCAATGTGGACTTGCCATACATTAACTTTTATTTTCATCGTTTCCTTTCATATGTGGCTCTTTAGCTGTGATATAATTTCACTCTGGTTACAGATCCCAGCATATTGGGGTCATCCTGCCCATCTCGGTGATGAGACCGCACCTGTCATCTTGGTGATGAGGTCTGCCCCGCCACATTACGCGTTCGATCTTGGTCTTTAATCTTAAATTTAATTTTTGCTGCAAGAACACCTTCCTACCTACATGGCAAGTTGATTTCGATGAGATGTCTGGGGATAAATCATGAGTGCCGAGTATTTAAACGTCACTGTCAGCAGGTATTAATCTGTAGATTACCTTTTCCCAGCTGCCTTTAAACTGAAAGGGCATATTCTCATGTTCCCATGGTGACTGAGCTTGACTGAAAGATTTTTTTACATCGTCTGGCACATAATTTGATATTTGAACTCCCAGGCAAAGATGCCATAACCCCATCTCCCTCCATCTTCCCTCATACAAGATTTAGTTCTGACCTTTTTACTTTGCACCTTCAGGACTTATTAGAAAAAAAATTAACTGGTCCTTCTATACTTTACTACGTATTAAATGTGGGAATCGATTAACCTAAAATGTTTATATATATATATATATATATATAATTCACTACACTGGTTCCAAATAATCAGATGACTAGAGGAACTAAGCAAATAAGTACAAACTAAGCAGGAAATAAACAAGACAATATCTAAAATGTGTCACTATTCTAGTTTTAATTTACTTAACTTTATATTTTATATCGATCATTTTAAACAAGAATGATTCTTTTAATAATTTCTCGAGAGAAAGAGAAAATCGATTCTGAAAATCGATTCATCCATCCGCCTGTCTATCTGGCCGGCTGTCTATTAAATTTTCATCTGCCTGTTTATCTGTCTGTCTTTAAGCTGTCTGTATTCATGTATGTCTATCTTACTTTCTGTCTCCCCCTATTATCTATCGTTTTGTGCCTCTATCTGTCTGTCTATATATCTGTCTACCTATCTCTCTTTTTGTCCATCTGCCTGCCTATCTGTCCGTTTATTTGTCTGAATTTCTGCCATCAACCATTTAATCTATTTATTCATTTGATTCTTAGTTTACCCAGGAATGGTACAATAGCTTAGTGGTTGGCATGGTTACCTTAGAGTAAGTTCCGGGTTTGATTACTGCAGTAAGACAATTCAGGGAGTTTGATCAGCTCGTGTCTGTGTGAGTTTCCTCCGAATACTTCGGTTTACTTCTACAGTCCAGAGTCCAGATATGTTGGTTAATCAGAGATCGTGAGATTCTGTGTGTGTGTGTGTGTGTGTGTGTGTGTGTATTTGTATTTGTATTTGTCTTTGTACCTTGCAACAGATTGGTGACCTGTTCAGGCATGTAGTGTATTCACCCAGTGTGTTCCACCGTGACCTTAAATAGGATTAAGAGGATAAGTGGATGAGTGGATTTTTGCACCCTATACATTTTTGCTCATCACCTCCCCACCATGATACATATACAGTAGATAAACTTTATACTGCAGGGATGTAGGTGCTCATGTAAAATGATCCCAACATGTGATTATGTGATCTGGTTTCCTGTTATACACACCGTATTTCAATTGGGTTCTTCCTGTTAAGTAGATAATCAGGAATCGTCCATCCCGTGGGAGCTCGGCACAATTACAACTTCTCACTACCGGAGCTGTAACATAAAGTGAAACAGAACAACTACATGCCTTCTGCTGAGTTCCCGATCACTACAGGAGGTCTAAACACCACATAGGCTCGAAGAAATACCTGATTTTTATTAGGTTTATCTCAAACCTCACAGTTACGTAAGCGTACTGTAAGTTAGTGCATAGTGCACACTTTCATGGGTAAGTGTTGTCTCAATTGGAACACCGGACTACACTTTAGGAAAGTTAGAGACATTTGATCTCGGTTCTCTTGTCCACCAAATAATCCACCAGCTTTTGTTTGCATAATACGTTGTTATGCTGTTATTCCCTGTGATAAACCATTTGATAAACACTACTAATGTTTATACGAAGCAATTGCCTACGCTTGTGATTCGGTGATGGCTGCTATTAACCGGTCGAAAGTCCCGCCCCTTCCATTACGTAGGTATAATGACATCAGTTTAGTGTGCATAGTGGCAGCACGGTGGCTGAGTGGTTAGCACTGTCGCCTCACAGTAAGGATCCCCGGGTCTGGGTGGGTTTCACACTTTCTGTGCGGAGTTTGCATGTTCTCCCCGTGTCAGCGTGGGTTACCTCCAGGTACTCCGGTTTCCTCCCACAGTCCAAAAAACATGCAGTAGGTTAATTGGAGATGTATAAAATTGTCCTGTAGTCTCATAAGTTCCCACCACTTACTGGTGGTTGTAATCAGGAAGGGCATCCGGACGGAAAACTCTGCTACAAACATTAACGTCCTATCCCAGGAACTGGGAAAATGGACGATAAATGAATAGATAGAGATGGAGATAGTTTAGTGTGCATAGTGTCCAGCGTTTTAAACCCAATTTTTGGCTGTTTTGCTAAATATTCAGTAATCCAGTGTATTTAAGGTCACGGTTTCTAACTCTGATGATATTAACTCCAAGTGTGGAAACAATATTACATAATTTTATATGCTGTGTGTGGATATACACTTATTCCAGAAACAGTGGTAACTCAGCATCTAACTAGCATCGACTCTCCACTAAAAGTAATTATATTATTCCACAGATACACTGAACTTAATAAAGCATTGAGTATTTCATGCATTTTTAAAGGTATAAAACATTTATGAACATCTCTAATGAGTAGGGGCAATATTAATAGTCTCGGCGTGATGTTTAAATAAACAAATGTGACTTTGCTAAATAACACAAACTTTTTTATAGAATGTAAACAAAGTATTTAATGTGTCTCATTAAACTGCTACGTTTGGGTTTAGAAGCTTAAAATGTGCAGTATTACTAAAGGACTGCAGAAAACAACACCAACCCGACACAACATTACCACTGACTTAATACCATTTATGTAATCATACATATTTGTACATTTTTACATTTTCCTAATATTGTATCCGGCGGCACGGTGGCTGAGTGGTTCAGCACTGTCGCCTCACAGCAAGAAGTCCCGGGTTCGATCCCCGGGTCGGGCT
>JAOTRQ010069066.1:0-12635 GCA_028565875.1 Hoplisoma paleatum
AATCTGAGGGTGTGCATTACCGCCACTTACTGGTATGGAGTGTCACGTCTTCCTTTGTGACGCCATTCAAATTAAAAATCCCAGAAGTCCTTTGACGAAACGCATTGTTTTTCTTTCCTGCGACTAATCGACCAATGGAATTTGTCCGACTAGTAATTTTTTTGGTCGACCAATGATTAATCAATTAATTGCGGTCAGCCCTAATATATATATATATATATATATATGCATGTATGTTTATTTATTTTTTTAATTTGAATTTTTCTTAATAGAGTTACCAGATAGTGTTTCCATCAGCAATGTTGGTCACACCGGACCGATGATTGAAAACAATATATATGAACTCCAGTGTGACATTCAGAATGTTGCTCCTGTTCGCCTTGTTACTGTGAGCTGGTACAAAAGAGACATTCTGGTGCAAAATCATTCATTCAATGATTCCGACAAAAAACCAATGAACAAATCTGTTAGTCTGACGATCTCAGCGACCAAAGAAGATGATGGAGCTCAATACAGGTGTGAAGCAAAACTAGAATTTGGACTAGATGGACCTCAACCTGCTCCAACATCAGATCATTTCAACTCTACTGTCCATTGTAAGTAATGATTTATATATATATATAAAGTCCTATTGTATATTTTGGGTCGACGGAGAGAAGCTCAAAAGAAAAATACATAAAATGTTGGGCGAGTCATCTATTTTCATAGTTTAAGGGGATGATTATTTTGATGCCCATTTATATTGGCAATAATATATATTGGCAAAAATATATTCCTGCAGATTGTGGCCTAAAAATCCTAGTGTGTAACAAGTTGAGCCATTTATATTGTTAGAAGTATTCATTGTTTTTTATTCAGGAAGTTAAATGAAATTCCGATCTTCTTACATTGTGTTGTCTTCTTTTTTCCCTCGCTACAGACAAACCATCAATACACAAAAATATACTACCAGCAGCTATACCCGTCTTTAATGGCTATCCAGAGTTGCTTGTGTGTAAGGCCGATGGGAATCCAAAACCAACAATTACATGGTTCTTCGGCACTAATAATCGATCTAATCATGAAAACTTAACCATAATAGACAGTGATGGTATCTTCAACTGCACTGCAACTAACACAATCGGTACTGGCTACCGAGAAGTCCGAGTGATTATGAAAGGTAATATTATTGTTCAATATTTTTACTGAGTTAAATTATCATTTTCAGAAATGATCCTTCAGAATTTAGAATTCAGAAATTTAGAATGGAGTGTTAAAAAAGTCAAAGCCAATCTTTTAGTCTATTCACACAGCTTTTAAATCAGATTTCCACCTGTTGCACTGTAGTTATAAATAAATGTTATTAACCAGATGCGATTATTAATTATTGACCGTGTTATTGAGGTGAATAGTGGTAATGAACATATAATTAGATATTAATAGCTATAGATGCTCAGACGCTATAGATCAGACAGTTTTGTCCAAGATGACTTATGAATATCATTGAATTCTAAGGATTTAGCACTTTTCTCAAATAATAGTAACATGGTGATGCTTGATAGAAAAAAGCAACGACTGTCATTTATAGCCCTGTGACATGTCACACTTCTTGCTTGAAGAGCCCATTCTCTCCATGAAAGAGAATTAGCATGTATAACATGTATGGGTAAAGATGATTCTTTTAATGGACTATGAAGTTAAAATGCTGAAGTGGTCATAATAATGTGATTTTAGAGTGTAGTTTTCTGATGTGTTTAAAAAAGTCTTGAATTAGGTGTGCTAGATTAAACTGGGTAGATCTATTGAGCAATAATACAGCATCATTACTGCTTCACTACAACTCTTCTGCTACATAACTGTCTCTTCCTGGCCTGCTCTTTAAATTTGTTACATCATGTGTATTCCATGCTCATAAATGACCATACATGCTTCCTCAAGTCTACTTGTGGTTTTCTTGAACCTTTTTTTATCTATCAGCTTTGCCAAAAATGATACACTTGCCAAACGTTATGCTAGAAATACAGATTTAAGAATTAGGGATGTACCAATGCTTTTTTAATTCAAAGGACTATGCCTCTGGGCTGTTATCACAAGATTTGGTTCTGTTTATGAACCTACAGGGACATTAGAGGACATTTATTTGTGTTTTTGTTGGGTGTCCCATGTTGGGAATGTCACAACTTCACACAGAAAAAAACCATTTATACACCATAAGTATCTGGGCTAAATTGTTATTGACAGTTTGTTATAATATACTTTAGATTGAGTACAGTAACATAATTCATACATAACTAAATGAACAAAGTGAACAAAATGAATAGAATAGAATTTTTGAAAGCACATTTTATTCTCCATTGCCATGAAATGCATTTTTCTTTGTACAAATCTGATCTGACATCAATGTTTTTGAAGTTTGGAAATTGTGGCAGATGTCATGTTTGCTTACATGTTGTATATTTTCCAAAAGCAAAACTGAAAGGGAACAAATGATTTATGAAGAAAAGGGCAAAAGATTGCAAGCAAAATAATCAAATTACTATTGTTTTTGTACATTGCTTGTCCCTTAAGCAATTCATTGTAATGCATTTTCCCAGCACTAGGTCATTTTAATGGTAACCACTGCTTGTAACCACTGATGCACCACAGCTTTCACATCATCATTACGTAAAAACCATCTTCCCCTTTTCCATATCCAAAATCATGTGGTGGTAAATCCGGACTCTAGTTTTTTTTTTTTACACACTATTACTTTTTCAAACGGAAAAATACACTTGCAGAATCTTTTTAATATCTATCCTAGATTAATGTGTTGATGTTACTCAGTCGTGGCATCTACAACCATCTAGGCATCTAACGCTTTCAGGGAACTTTTTCATGTGACAATTTAAATAGGAATTTATTTGTGTTGGTTTAATTCACACAGTTCATGAAATCACTTAACGTGTATACTGGGTAAAATCTGGCTCTCCAGATCTATCATTTTATTTGTGTTGCTCACTTTCCAGACCTTTCACACAATAGTCGCTCTGCCTCATTTCGAATGCAAGTAAAAAAAAAAATATTTGTGACAAGGATGTTCAGTTGTTGTTTGGACGATTGCACAGATGCACATCAAATATGTTTTAAAAGACTTGTGCTTATGCAGCACATTCAGTAATCATTTATACAGAGAGTGACATTGTGGTGCAATTTGAACTAGTGGTCTGCAAGCTTGACAAGGTTAACGGGTAAATAGTAATCTAACTTTCTGACAGTAAGTTATATTTCAGTATGATCTGGCCTTTTGTTTCACTTTTGGTTGTGCCAGCTCCACCCTCCTTGCTACAGGCTTCTGCATGCTGTTTAATGCCATTTATCTCCATGTGTTCAGATAAGAGTCAGAATCATGTTTACTGACCAAGTTTGTGAGTACACATCCAGCTGATGGTGACTCTTTAGTACAATCTGGGTAAACAAACAAATTACAATCTGAAAATCAACAATATACAATAACATAAGTGACACTGTTTTGTTTAGATCAAAATGAGATGCATTTACGATAGAAGACACATCAGCAGATCACTTTTTATATAAAGAAAACCCCATTATGCCTGACCTAATACCAATCCCATGTTTAGGCCAGTACTTATAAGATTGATGCATCCCAAATCACAATTCATTACTTGATTGTTTGCTGATACTGCTTATTAATGTTTCCCTTTTCTTCCACTGCTTTATTTTCACCCAGGATTATTTTACTAAACATTTCACTTCAAACGAATTAATCATGTGGATATTGAGGCCAGTGTTTAAATGTCCAGTGTCTTCTAACAGTTTAGATGCTTTTAAGGACAAAGTTCTTTCATTCTGGTTCTTACTGGTCCTCTTAAGTTAAACCTCCAGAAGCCAACACTATTTTTACATGTTCATTGTGCCTTAAAATCAAATTTTGTGGTAAATATTTATTTGTATGTTTTGTACATAGGACAAGTTTGAATAATATTTTTTGTATGTTTATGTCCTTCATAATTCATAATTGAGTAATGAATTACGTTTTGACTGAAAACTTGTTTAGATGCTTTATTAATGTTTCCCTTTCCCCCC
The DNA here is from genome assembly GCA_028565875.1 of Hoplisoma paleatum. Lineage (NCBI taxonomy): Eukaryota > Metazoa > Chordata > Actinopteri > Siluriformes > Callichthyidae > Hoplisoma > Hoplisoma paleatum. The sequence goes on from JAOTRQ010069066.1 coordinate 4,063, forward strand.
ACCGGCTTTATTTTCACTCGTGATGATTTTTACTACACAATAAAATAATAATAATAATAAAGTGTCCAAATCAAACTGTTGGCTTATATTAGACAAACAATATCCAAACTATCTCTAACCTAAATTGAGATTTTTTTTGCTGTTTGTTTTTTTGGGTTTGGTTCCTGATACAGAGGACTACCTGCCAGTGATCGCAGGTATTGTTGCTTTTGTGGTGGTGGTCATCTCTGTCTTCTTCATCTGCATCTACTCCATCTACTACAAAAACATGAAGATGGGTCGCTACAACCTGCACGACGCCAAGCCTAATGCCGAAAATGGCAATGTGGCGGAGAACGGCAAGGACAACTCACTTCCTATGAAGAAAATTCCAATGAAGCACATGTAGGATTATTTTACTCAACGCCTTTCTTTCACTGGATCGCTTTGCTTTGAGACCTGATTGGATTTAATTTAGTTGTTAATTTTCCAAGACTTTTTTTTATCATCAGCCAAACATAAAAAAATGCTGTTTTTATATTTAATTTATAAACTTTTTCGTTCGTATATGTTTTGGTGCCATATCACTGGAGCTCAGTTTAATAAAGTGGACACTTGCTTTCAGCGTCAACAAACTACTCTTGGTGTTTTTGCTACTTGCACTTATAAGCTTCAAGTTAAAGTTTTAGCATTTGCTTCCAGCTGCAAACATCACAACGGGTGTTTGGATGTTGGATGCTCAGTCCTAGAAGCATTTACAGTGAGAACTTGAAAATGAAATACTACTGTGGATAGTGAGGCTTTTATCTAGAAGTCCAGTGTCTTCTAACTGGTGGGATGCTTTTAAAGACAAAGGCCTTCTATTTGGTTCTTACTGGTGCTCCTAGGTTGAACCACCAGATGTCAACACTGAACTTTTTGTACATGTTTATTGTGCCTTAAAATCTAACTCAGTGGTAAATATTTATTTATATGTTTTGTACATTTGACAAGTTTGAACGATACCTTTTGTATGTTTATGTCCTTTAAACATTCATAATTCATTGGGTTTTGTCAGAAACCTAGTAAGTTGTCTTCCTGCCTTACAATGGCAGCTGCCATAGAAGAAATGGATGTCACTTAGCAGTATGCCAAGCAAACCAATGGGATGGGTGGCACAACACTAGCATGTTTAATAACATCTACTTCTGTGTAGTGAAAAGAATTAAACTGCCACTGACAGGCATACAAAAACACATATACTTTTATACAGATTCAAGACCAATGATATTTATTTACGTTCAAAACAACTCCATTCATTGCCGGGGCCAAGTACTGACTGTTTTTTTAGGCAAATTGGATGCTGGAATTGCCAAGTTAAGTTGCTATGAAGCCTTCTTTTTTACTTACTCTGTTAAAATACCATTTTGAGTTAAAGATACCCTAGGAATCCAAGCCCAGGATCTTCTATAGAAGGAGGTTAAATGCTATTGGTGTAAAGAGAGCACATGGTTTTTGAACATATGGTCTATTTTCCTCCAGAACTGTAAATATTAAACAGATAAATGTATTTAATGTAAATAAATTCATGAATTCATGAATAAATTGTAAAGGTCTACACGTGTAATTTGTTTGCAAATGTGTGTCTGTCAGTGATATTTGAACCAGACACAGGGGGAGATGTCAGCCAGCATGTCAGCTAATTGTGTCACTTCAGCGCATTGATTTTATTGGCCTGAAGCCAACTGTGTCATGGCAGATGATCACTATCTCATTTATGTGTCTAAATAATTTGCCTTATAAGTTTGATGTCTTATTAGAATCCTCTTTTTTTAGACAGTCCCGTCGTGTGCACCTATTCCATTTCTACCACAGCGTCTAAAGCAGGTCCAGTACGAACTAAAGCAAACCATTCCAGCTAAAGAACCGTGAACCTTGTTGTGCTTGCAGGCTTATTTAAATGTGTGCACTGTGTTTGAAAAAAATGTGCGATTACATGCACTATAAAACTGTATACATGGTACCATGTGACTCAAAATGAAGTTACATTCATGTGTGTTGGGATTAAATCATCCGATCATCCACAGTAGCCTTTTTATTGGTTAGTGCATGATGTTTGTATGTCCTCCGGCCATACAGCCATCTGTCAGGTTCTGTTTTGAAGATATAATATAACATTTTACACTATATTAATGTCTTTATAACTGATCACACAAGATGATGTTACGATGTTATGATCACCAGGTTAAATCATGAGCAACCAACTAGTGGAGCACGAACAGCGTACAATGTACAAGCTAAGAACTTAAAACTAAGAAAATTATCACCACAAGGACACATTGATGTGATATTTCATTGTTTAATGACGTGTGCACAGTAAACACTCAGTAACTACGTAAAGTGACAAAGAGGTTTAAAGTATAAAAAGTAATACAGGGATTGAACAAACTGGTGCGGGGCTCATTGATGCACATGGGCAGTGATGGATGCCCAGTGAGATCTGGTCCAACAAAAGCGCTATTGTAAATGAATGCTGGTTCTGATAGGTGTCATAATACATCAAGAAAAACATTGGAGAGAAAAATAAAGTGGATTCACAGTAGGATTCTCTAGTGCTATGTCAATGCAGAGAAGGAAGCACATTCCTGTGATTTCAAGTGAATCTCAAATAGACTGGCCACTGGCTTTCCATTGCTTTTAGAGAATCTTTATATATCTGCTTTTATATAGTGCTGAATTTACTAATAAACGGGCTAAAATTTATGACTGATGTTAAATCCTGCATTATGTATTACTGTAACTAAAGTGTAACTGAAATGTAATTGGGAACTGAACAGTTCCACTTTTATACACATTGCTGATGTGAGTGGAGACCGGATCTCTATTTTATTTTTTGTTGATTTATTAAATGTGGGTCCATAAGTGTGGTCGCACCCCATTACTTACTGTAAACAGGTTAAGGAAGTGTGACTATAAACCGTTTCCTGTCAATCCTTTATTTTTTTGTGTTTTATGTTCTGCGCATTGTTGATTGTTATCATACATTTGTGGAATTTCCTCTGCACAAGCTAAAGTGCATTACTATTTTTGTAAATGCTAAACACAAACTTTGAACTTTTTCTATATGAGAACAAAATCAATGCTCATTTTATTCTTTTATTTTTATTTTTGACTGAGAAAGAAGGAATTTTAGATGTCTTTCCCCTATTAAGTATTAATACTGAAACCATCAGGTATGTGCTGACATAAATGAATCAAGAGTCTCAGTGGCGATTCTAGTCTTGCCTGGCTGATCTCATATACTTCACACTTCAGTGCATCTTGGGAATATTTTTTCCAAGGTAAACGATGCACATTAGTTTAGCTGCCCACTTAATCTTGGGGGAAACAGGAGTTTCACTTTCAATTAACAGTTTACTTTATGTTTAGCCAGCATAGGCACTTTGGACTGAGGCTATTCCGGCCATATAAATCTTTTGCGATTAATTGACTTAAATTATTTTCCTTTTGTTGGTAAGTGCATGACATCTTAATTTTCACCCAGCATCATGTTGGAATTTTCTGGATTGTTCCTCTTTTAATAATTCTCAGTATGAGTTGCTTTGGAGATACAACCCACATATTGGATCATACAAAAACTTGTGCACCCACCATGGGCAGCACAAATGGCTATTAAAGTCCAAAAGTCCCTGCCTGTTTCAAAAGACTATGCCAAAACACATTTGTCGTACTTGGATGCTATTAGGGCCATTGGTTCCCAAATAATTAACAAACCCTGTTCAACAATTTTTTGGAGTGCACTGCTGACAATCATTTCATTTATATGATTTTAATTCATATATTGACAATATAATGTATTAGTTTTAAATGTTTATTAGTTATTTTAGTCTGTGTAATGAGTTAATAAATATGGCTTAAACAGGCTTTAAAATCATTGCAGTCAAGTTTTTTTGCATTATGTCACATCTGTCTAAATGGCCTAAATGTGGTAGCATTAATATGTACCTTAAAATGACTGAATCTAAAATAATAGTATTAAGTTTAGTAATTTAGTAATAATAGTATTAAAAATTAATAGTAATAAGTGTTTATTTTCAAACCTGTTAGCAATTAGTGTCACTTAAACCCATAAACACACACAGAAAGGTTCCCACATCCTTTTGACCAAACGTGTATTCGGTTTTATAGGTTGAACTCTGAATAAAAGAGCACAAGTAAAAGAAATGTTTAAAAGAAAATAGTGATACAATCAATAATCTGTGGGTTCCAAAAACTGACGTGATGTAGCTAAGACCCTTTTCTGCTCTATCATGACTGCCCCTGTAAATAAATCAAGGTTTATAAAGATATGGTTAGATAAAATTAATAAGAAGTTTTTTTTCCACACAGTGCAGACTACAACACCACTGAACAGTTTTGGCATGAATCACAGACATCCTGTGGAAAGATTTTGAATGCATGTCAGTGCATTGGTTTGGAGTACAATGTCTAATCAGTTCCTGGACCAGTGTCCACATACTTTTGATGCCATAACGTACTTGTCCCTTCCAAGCTTATTTAAACTTGGCGCAACAGCATATTCTATTTACCCGTGCTACATTTCCAAGATGGCATTCATATCACAGCTTACATGACTTTACTTCAGGTGTTTCTGTCTCTTTACATGACAGTAGATAGATTGATTACTCTGAGAGAACTATTTTTATGAGTTTTTATCTTTTTATTTATTTGTTTTGTTTTGGGATGGACGAAATTTCATGTACGGCAATTAAAATTACGGATTTACGTTAAAACATCTATTTTATTTAAAGAAGAAAACAAAGTTTATTAAACAAAGTTAATTCATTATGACCTATCGTTTCTAGGCTAGAAAGTGCAGTCAAAGTATCACAAGGTCACTGCATTGCTGGTGTTTCATGTATTGTCTGGTGAACTTCTATTATTATTAAACAACCACTTTTATCCCAGGCCTCCAAAACCTGCCAAAAACAGTTGGGACAGTAAAGCATTCACAGATTTTCAGACGTTAACAATTTCTTCTCACCACACACAATCCACAATATAGACACAATATAAGTGTAGAAGTGTTACAGATATTTATTTTCTCAGTTTTCATGCAAACACATGTTAAGCTTTTGTCGTAAGTGTCTTTGTAGAGTGAGAAATATACAAATGCCTTCCCGTATATCTTTAGCAACCACAATAATTTTCTCACATATTATATCACTTTTCCTATCTTATAAAAGAATCAAAGCTTCGGACAGATACTGTTTTTTTAACCGAAAAATAAATACAATCACCTGTTGAGATTATCTGTATGAAGTCACATTAAAGCTACTGCAGTAAATCTGAGTCAGAGGACAAAATCATTCCATGAAAGCTCGTGGTAGTCAGGTGGTATATCATGCTAGCTCATCACCATCGAATATTTATTGATTAGCTGGTTGTCTTGGTCTCTAACTAGGATTCAGTGGTTGAATAAAAGTAACCAAAATTAATCTTTTCTATATGATGTGCTTCTTTTTTTAGATGCCAAGTGTCCGCTTGAGCTCAGGCCTCCTGAAGTGATGGTGGAGTATGGAGCTTCAATTTCGGCAGACTGTTTCAGTTTCGCCACTAATCGGAGAATAGCCTGGATGGCACCACTGGGAGACGTATCAATGACTGCAAGTAATCAACTCATTACATGGTCAGTGAAGAATCTCCTTCATTGGGACATAAAGCCATTTTGCACTATTATCCCGATGCAAAGGATGTGCTCTCTTTTCCTCCAAGTTACTGTTTACAGTAAGTTGTTCTTGATTAGTAGTTTATTAGTGGATAAAACATTGTGATTAGATAAAATGAATAAAAAAAATGGAAGCATGGTGGTTAATTTGGAAACACAATTATCTTACACACGTGTGTAACCAGAATGAGCAGTGTTGACAAAATATCTTCCTAGAAACTCCAGACAGAGTGTCCATTAGCACTGTGGGTCACACGGGCCCGATGATCGAAGGGAGGGAGTACGAACTCCAGTGTGACATCCAGAACGTGGCTCCTGTTCATCTCCTCACCGTGAACTGGTACAAAGGTCAACATATTGTGGCAAAGACATCATTCTCTGACTCCACCAAGACTCCAGTGAACCAGTCTACCATATTCCACATCACTGTGAGCAGAGCCCACGATGGAGCTCAGTACAGATGTGAAGCTGAGTTACAAGTGAGCAAGAAGAGACCTGGAGCTCAGTCTACCTCTAAAGTGTCATCGCAGGTTCTTGGACTTAGTGTACATTGTACGTTTTTCTATTGTACCTATGCTTTACGATTTTTGAGTTTGTGCCCATTTCGTAAAGCATACTCTGTTTACCTCAGACAGCCCACTGGTATCCAGTCTCGTCGAGGTTGTTAATGAGATGGCTGAAGACGACACACTGAACTGCACAGTAACTGCGAATCCTCCTCCGCGGTATGTGTGGCATAATCTGGAGAAGGAATTAAATGTAGAAGTACCTGTCCTTGTCGTATCGTCTCTGAGTTCAGGGAACTACACCTGCACGGCCACAAACAGGCTCGGTAGTGTCAGCAAGCTCTTCATAGTTCAAACCAAACCCAAAAGTAAGTATTGTATTCATTTTAACATGCCCCACACACACACGCACACACGCTCTTATAAGCGGGTCCCTTGTTGTATTTAGCAAAAATTGTTGGACGGTCTGATGGATTCATTCTATATACATTATTTGTTATAGAAACAATAAGTTAAGTAACATACAAACAATCCAGCAGGAAGCTTCCACGTGTCACTGTATTTATTTCACTTGCACGTTTTTGGACTAGGGGAGGAAACCGATGCACCACTCCACAAAAAACGACTCAGACTTTTCATTTACAATACCTTACATTTTCTAGCATTTAGCCTTCATTGGAGAAAAACCGAGTAAACAAATCACATTCTACAGTCTGAGCAAACTAGCAGCAGTGAGGTTTGAACCAGCACTCTTTGGTTTACTAATCATTGTTTTCAACCATTAGGCTACAGCTTGCCCAACGTTGGCATGTTCAGCATTTAGTAGACATCTTTATCCAAAGCGACAAAAACTGACAACAGCGGTCCAACCGTGAGAACTTGTTGGTAATGAGGCCTGAACTTACGACCTTCTGGTCTCTAGTCTAAAACACAAACCAACTTCATTTTCAAAATGTTTATATAGAATAGCCACTGCAGTAAAATGTGGGTGCTGCAGCTTGTGCATTAGAAAAATCCAGCACGTACATGCAACACAAGCTACAACACCCACATTGTCTGACTCACTGCTTGTTTTCCAAGTTATTTTTCCCACTTGTGACTTGCGCTTCACTTGTATTTTTAGCCACATATTATAATCATGTGAATGTTAGCTAATAGCAGAATTTGGACAAAAAGAGGTCAAATTTCTGTTTTAGATTTTCTTCTAGCAGCTTTTTGGTTTCTTTGTGCTAGAGGACTGAGCTGTATGCCATAAATTAATGTTCATTTCTGCCCAGTCCTAAAACAGTACAGATAAAATACTGATTGTTATTAATACAACACTTTTTTTCGATAGGTGGAAAACGCACAATTTTCTGGGCTGTGGTTGGACCGTTCGTTGGTCTGGCGCTGGTGATGATCGTTGGCTACGCATTCAGAAAGAGGACTGAAAAGAACTGAGCCATATGAAGCCATGCCAAACATTTTGAACAAAACTGTGAGTGTACATACAGGACGATCACCTGTTCTCAAACAGATCAACTATGTTTACTTCTTCAGAGACAATCAACTGAATCAGACCTTTGGGAATCAGCGCCGCTGTTCCATGTATTTTTTTTATGTTTCTAACATTGGTACATCAATGTCAGATCTATGTCAGATCTGGAGCTCCGAGTTTTCTACTGTGAATATTTGAATGTGCCTTAGCAGGCCAGATAAACGGCAGCACGTGACAATATTCTGTCTTAAATTCTTTATCTTATTTATCTCATACAGAAGTTGTTTTATTTATTAAACATACTTATTATCTGTGATGTTATTTGTGAAGCCTGGTTGTAAACTGGTTTATTAAGTGGGCATGGTAGAGTCAGTGGTTGATCTGTGAGTTGGGGGTTTAGCTTTCAGCTTTTGTCAGCTGCTACAGGTGGACCACTAAAAAGAAACTTGACTTCATTTTACTATATTATCTTTAAACTATATGTTGTTTTGATTCAAAGCCCCTGCCAAATGCTGAAAGATACAAAATTATTCTTCAACATGAAAAACATGACCAACAACATTTTTGGCTGAATTGAATTATATATAAATAGTCTTTGATTGTATCATGTCCTACAAAGCAGAAATTTTTGGTTTTGAGTTTTATCTTTTTATTTCATCCCAAATTTAGGGCAGTATTTCCTCTACTGGGGACCCCTAGTTGTGCCTAAGAAAGGGGTGACAATGAATGTCTATGCCATCCATGAAGAGATCCCTTCATATATGCACCCACATATTAGGTGGCGGCACGGTGGCTGAGTGGTTAGCACTGTCGCCTCACAGCAAGACGTCCCGGGTTCGATCCCCGGGTCGGGCTGGGGACTTTCTGTGCGGAAGTTTGCATGTTCTCCCCGTGTCAGCGTGGG
>JAOTRQ010069076.1:0-12634 GCA_028565875.1 Hoplisoma paleatum
TAAGCTTTCATTTAATACACTTAATTAGCCTTTATTATCTGTCTTATTTTTTCCAGTTTTGAATTGAGCCCTGTTGGCTGGTTCTACAGAGCCAGATTGATTGGCTCATGGGGGTAAAAACTTGCTTGATTCTTTTTTTCATTAAGAAAGGAATGAGCTGGTATTTCAAGTGTGTCCAACTCCAGTTTCCTGTGAACTTGCAAGGTTCACCACATTCTAAACATCACTGAAGAATGTTTGCACGCAGTCCATCGACTGAGAATTGGAGCTGGAGCCAATCTAACTGAATGCATGCACCATGTGGTTTATCAAGTGCCGCCATGCTATATGAGCCAGGACTGTTTTTCTTGTAAACGAATTGAGATGCTGACTCAAGTCTTTCTCCACCGTACAGTGAAAAGGCACAATGGCTTTTTAGACTGCACACCAGTGTTCTCTCTCTCACTTTCTCTTTCTTGCTGTATTTCCAATTTTCTTAAGAATGCTTCCTGTCATGGGGCCAAAAAACACAGAATAGTCAATGAACAATGGGTTCAATGGGTTTAAAGTGCTCTTTTATAGCTCGCCACATGACTCCAGAATTAAGGCTGAAATTAAGTTCGATGTTTGGACAGGTTTTTAGCAGCAGGAAATTGTAGACGTATCGTTAACAAATTCGAGGACTGGGGGTATTTAGTATACTTGCCTTTTTTAATGCAGGTCAAACAAGAAAATGATCCAAGCCAACACTATCAGATGTTTTAAACATACACAAATATATTTATACAATGAGTCAGAAGTTTACGTAATTGTTAAACACCATTTGTACCTGAGTGTAGTGGGTACACATAGGTCCAGAGCAGCGTTCAGGGCACCAGGGGTTACACTCATGGGGGTAAGGATAGGTGTAGTCTTTGACCTCATCATACCAAGCCTGTACATGGTAGGCAGGAGAGCGGTACCTAGTGTAAAAAAGTTTTATTAAAGGTACAAGCACAAAGGAAATTTAATGAATAATGAAAATTATGATTATTATGATCTTTCAACCCCACCCCAAGTGCGAAACCACAGATACAAATCACAAAAAAAATAAAATAAAATAATGTGTTCAGAAGGCTGCTGGTTGAAGCTCCACTACCACCTAGTTGCCATTGTTGTTGGCACTGAGCAAAACCCTTTTTCAAAAATTGAAAAGTGTTTCTTTGAAAATATAAGTCGCTTTGGACAAAAGCATCTGCAAAAATACCAAAAATGTAAGAATGCTTTTAAAAGATTGTAAAGAAACCCATTAAACCCAGTATGTCGAATGTTATTGTTGGTAGAGTGCATCATTACAACCCTACTTTGGATACCTTGGACCACTGCAGACAGAGACCACCTCACACAAGCTGCAGTGTGGTGTTATTTATAATATTATTTTTAAATATGCACAAACTAAAATATGCTGTGATAAAAATATAAAGTTATTTGCTTGTCTTCTCTGTGGTCAATATGTTATATAATTCCCAGCATTTTATTTTGTACCTGCCATAGTGGACAGCCAGATTTTGGCCAATGGATTTCAGCAGGTCTTGAGGTCCATGGTCCCACTGGCATTGCTCAGCCCAATGTGTAGCCGTACGTTCCAGTTCATCATCCCATACCTGCATACAATAACACTCAGATAATACCATTTCACTTTGCCTGCCAACAGTGCACTTAAGACCAACAATAAACAGAAAACAAATCTCGAATTTATAAATCACATCATATATCAAAGTTATGCTGGTTAATACAGCTGCCATCATAATGGGGATAAAAATCTGAGCCAACATACACGGTAGAAAATACACGGTACAACACTGACATTGCAGATTGGTCTCTGTCCAGTGTAAATGCTCCACAATCATGCATTAATGAGATATATTCACTGGATTATTTCCACACCTTAGATAGACGAATGTTTTCCACCTCCTCTGTGTATACATGCACACTCACTTCGCAGCAGATCCCCTTTGAGAAATAAGAGGGGTGCTCAAAGTCTCAGTAAATTTCCAATGTGGTGTTACATGGAAACGTGCGTGCATAAAAACTCTCTATAACCTGTTTGGTCTGGTGTCTGGCTGCTCTCATGTTGTGCAGAGTGTACTAAAACCCATTGCTTATTTTGCAAAACTAGGCAATGAACTGGGCTTGTGGGAGACCGTTTCCAAATAGGCAAACCAAACACACATTAGTGAACTCATCTAACCTTGCTATTGAATACTTAGGTATATTTAACCGAGTTGTTTGTTCCAGTGGTCGATTGTCAAAAGAGCTCTGTGCTTTTTTTCTCACTGTAAATAAATCCATTACTTTGCTAAGCAAATCAATTGAATGTATAATAAAAAGAAACACTACTGGGGTAACTTATAACTGGGTTAATATTGGCAAGCATAATAATTATGGAGTTATGTAGCACTAAAGCAGTCACTAAGCTGGCATTTCAGGCATTTGTTATTTGTAATGTTGCCATAATGCCATTTCTTTTAAATATGATTTGACACTAGGAACCCCTAGAGTGATTTAGTCTTGCAGCATATGTGTTGTCCCATTGCTTCTTCTAACACATCTTAAGATGTGCAACAATACAGGTTCATTGTTGTATTTTTCGTGAAAATTGTCCTTGCAGTCAGGCCAGGCCCCGTACCTTCTTCTTCCTCATTCATGCCTTTGTTATGTGCCCAGCATGCGATTTGGCATCATCTGGTGTTTCTTGACCCTTCCATATATTGGGTGAAGGACCAATGGTCTGGGGATGAGGGTTGGCTCCTGTGATTTAAAGTATAGAAAGACATACTCCAAAATGGTCTTTCCAACCTCGATCTAGATCAACCATTCTACCTATTTTTTTGGCCTCATATGGACACACTGCCTGTACCACCTAGTGGTCCTATGACAACATAACACGCAATAGATTGAACACAAGATGACGACAATCCCACTAGAAAGTTTCGACATCCAGTCCAGACAAAAACATGGGCCATGTAAAAATACTAATCGAATTTATTTTCAAAAGTTGCTTATTTATGTACAATAACATTCACACTTTTGTTTATGTATTCTAATGTTTACAGTTTCAATCAAACAGTTTTGTTCTTTGTTAGCCAATTGTTTCTTTATTTTAGACCTACTGTCTGACCTACTGAGGACATTGTTTTTTCCAAAGACGGCTTCATGTACAACGACAAAATAAAATTTTTATGTTTGTTAGGTGATACTAATCCCAAATAGCTAGATGAAATAAAAAACACACATCAGGGAAAAGTCTGGGTCTCGGGAGATTAAAGAAGTGGTCTTGTGAGTTTGCTTTGGAAGGAATGGACTGGCATTCACAGTGCTCTACCTCGAACCCCATCACATGAGCTTCAAAACTAACCTGAGAGTCAAAATATAGGGTAAAGCTCTATCAAATCATAGAGGTTGATGCAGCTGTCGGTGATTTAAAAACAGATATTTAAGAAGCATCATATTGCATCACTAAGGTAATCTGTAGCCCGTTCTTCCTTCGCTATATCTGATGTGATTCTTCTGTCAAAAGTCTGATTGATTATATGACTTGCAATCTGATTCTAATTCTAAGTTTAAAAACAAATCCCTGATCAGGCATAACATTATGACCACTATGACTTCCTAATGTTATGTTGTGCCTCTTCTGTTGCCAAAACGGTCCTGAAGTTTAAAACAGAATAAATATAGATGAGATCTCATCTGTTCAGCTGGGCCAAATGGGCCACAATTCACTCTCCATGTGCATCACTGAGCCTTACTCACCGATGAATTGACTGTGGCCATCTGCATCATGCTTCAATAACGGCAATCCTTAAACCCTTTCAACATATGAGCAGCAGCCATTTGGATTTTTCTTTTTACCTTTACTAGGCTCTCAGAAAGACATATTTATAAAGACTAAGACAGTAGAGGTCGTACTTGCATCAATACTACTCCATACATATGCACAACAGGCCCATCATCGTCCCCACTTCTTTGACCACTTTTGGTAGATACTAACTAATACAAACCAGTAACAGCACACATTACAACCCAGTCATCTAGGCATTATAAATATATCCCACCTGCTAAGATCGGTAGCTAGTGATGGATATAATTTCATTTCACTTTCAATGATCATGATGTTATGTCACTGTCACTATCTATTTCAACCACAGCATAAATTAATGATGTTTGGGTGTCTACATTCTTCAGACCATGTTAGGTTATAGCTAACTATAAAACTGGGTTAGCTCTGTTTATGATACAGCCAAGCAGTTTACAATAGCTGAAAGAATTGCTAAAAGACGTCAAAAACACACCGGCTTTAGTGCTGGATCGTTTCCACCTGTTGCTCAAGTTTGGGCTTTTAAAAGCCTCTTTAAAACTCAGCATGTGTTTCTTTTAAGTGTCTACATTATACGTAAATCTATGACACACTCCTTGTGTACTTACCATATACTCCATGTTGGATGCAGTTGGATAGACTTCTCCTCTCAGTTTGTTGTGTAAAGCCAGGATCTCCTCACGATCCGACCAAGGTATGGCACGGCGAGTACGTAACACCGAAGTTGTGCTGTTGGGTTCAATCTCATCCTGGTAACGACTGAGAAGCTTCTGCAGTTCAGGTGAGTCAGGCAGAAAAAGACTGGAAACCAGACGGGTACCCAGCATCAACAATGCCAAGGAGAGTAATCTGAGCATGGCAGCAGCGTTGGACTGTTGATGGAGACTAGACTGGGCGTTGAAGACAATTCTGGAATGACATGCCCAAAACACCAGGGTAGATATAAAATAACTTGTTGTAACTCATATATATTACCCAAATTATTAACAGCAATCAGTTATCAATATATATATATATATAGAGAGAGAGAGAGAAAAAGAAAAAGTACAATAAAGACAATAAAGTCTATCTGACTTTCCTTTCTATAATAATGAATACATGTATAGACAATCCTTGTGGTCTGTTGATGTTAAAAAGGTCAGTATGTGATGTACATGTATACATGTACCAATTGACACATTGTAGCCTGGTGGTTAATAAGTACTAGATAAGTAAGCAGAAGGATGCTTCTTTAAAACCCACATGTGCCAGGTTGCCACTGCTGGACTTCAGTAAATCCCTTCACTTCACTGTGAACACACTGGCTAACTAGACAAGTATATATTTGGAAATTAGAAGGCACTAAGTTCAGACTATAAACTCTTGGACTTGATCAGTTTTACTCCCCAGTACTCATTGTTTCCAGCTTTTGAAAGTCCATCATCTCAAAATCCCATTAACACTCTGGTACAGAAAGTAACACATGCTACAGAGCAACACATTAACTAGTTAGAAACTGTAAAGCAAACAAAAATCATTTGTATGGCTGGTAAAGTTTATGGAATGGAAATACTAAGCCATAGTAGTCGAAATGTTGGTTGGCTGCCTATTATTATATTAATGATTTGCCCCTTATTACGGTCACACAGCCCTGTTGGTTGATGGATGATGCCTGCATTAAGTTGTTAAATGTGTTGTCCAGGGTGTAGCGCACCATGCACAAAGCTGATCCGCATGAATTGTCTTGTTTGACCTGAAACTGGCGCAGGTGAATAGATGCAGTCAGATACTATTTCTTGAAGAGGCATCATAAGTGTGGTGGGAACATGGAAAATAGTGATTCATACGTTTTTGAATATCAGCTACTTGAAGCAGCATAGAGGTCCAAATAAAGGCCGGCAGATGGGAATCGAAGTGTATATAAGGTTTGATAAAGTCAGAAGGCCGAGAGGAAAAAACTTAAATGAGTCCTTTTTTCGTGGAAAAATAAGTGCTACAGTCAAATCTCTCAAAACTCTCCAAGTCACTGGAACATATGTCAGTCTGCCAAGGTGCTAGTGACAGCAACAGTGGTCGCTGGTTCTGCGAACTCAAACTGCACACCTAAAATTATTATGCAGGACAGTGTTTAGAGGATAGGCGGAGAGAGACTGGATGGAGCCTTACTACTTCCGGCATCTCTTTCTCTTTCCACAGATTTAGAGTTTGACACCCTGGCTGTCAGAACTCCAACTACAGTCTTCTGTATTTACTAAATGTCATGCCAGACAGAAGTGGAAAAGTCTACTAGCTAATGTGTCCACACATGCTCCTGCAAAGTTATACCATCTTCCCTGTGGGTCAGGTAACAGTCTGAACGAGAAACTTATTTTAGACTTCAGGAGGCTCTCCAGTATTACTGCTTTTTCGGCACATACTTGTCTATATGAGTCAGTCATTCGGGGTGAAAATGGATTTAGCATAGTAATTGCTCCTGCATGTGCTCAAACATGGGGTAAGTGCTGACTCTTAAATACCTGAGAGTTTCATTACATGGTTTCATTAACCACATGCCATATGGACATGTACAACAACCCCAATTCTTCTCTTGCTTTACTTGAAACCACACTAAACCACATGTAGGCTGGGGAAATAGCAGGATTACAATTTTACGTATAAAATTTTTGTGCTAGCAAGGATGTCTATTAAAAACAAATATATATCCTGTGAATAAAACATATCGGTGATGCAGCAGGATTTACTGCTAGCACGCAAGAGCCAAGTGTGAAACTAAGCATTGCCAGTCAGGTGGGTGCAACCCTAGCTACTAGGATGCATTGTAGTACACATCCTAGTGCACGTTTAGATAAATATAAAATTTTGCATTCGGATGGGCATTCATGAATTAAAACAAATATGTATTTTTTTTTGCATTGTTTTGGAATTAACAAAATCAGTAAAGGTTCTAAAACTGCAAATGCTGCCTAAATCTAGTGCTGGCAACACTTAAACTTTTTCAAGCATCTAAACCTAAATATTGAATACTGAAACTCTCTCAGAATATAAATTACAACCAAAACAGCACTAAATACCAGTTATTCTTTAAAAAGGGAAACTGGTCATGTGAAATAATCCATAATGTGCATCTAATGGAAAAAAAATTCTATATTTTCAAATATAACTGCCATGATGCACAAGCTTTGAATTACTTATTTAATCCTAATTTTAAATGGGAATAAAATTAAGTTCAAAAAATTACCAGGATTGTTTCCTCTTCACCAAAGACAGACAGGCAGTGAACTGATGCTCAGGATCCTTTTTATTCCAGCAGATATGAGAAGCCAGAAAAGCTCCAGGACTGTCTGAGTCTGAATGAACAAGAGTACTGCATTCTGTTCCTTTTATACAGAAGGACCCTAGAGAAAGAGAGTGTGCATTAGGGGGTGGAGGAGTGGTGGTGTAGAGCTGCTGAGCTTAGCATACCATCCAAACACTCCCCCTACACTTCACCTCAGTCCTTCACAGGAAGTCCGTGTTCTTGGAAAAGCCTCATCCTCTGACGAATGTTGTAAAGATTATTACACCAAGTACTTCAAAATCATTTCATCTCTATCCAGTTGGCTGAATGACTAATCGGGATTATTCACTTCTGCAAAGAGAAGCCAATTCGTATTAATTTCTTAACTATCTAAACTTATTAAATGTGTGAATTTAGCTGCTACCTTAATCAATCTTCCTCGTTCATAGGTTAATAAACCACAATGCTAATTAAAAAACTGCAAACATTTAAAGCGTTAATCAATTATAAGATCTTACTCTAATACTGTAAAAATGTTACACGGATAATGACAAAAGTAGCTGAACACAAAATTTAGCATCCAAGTAGAAAAGCTATATATTTTAAGTTACATTTAACCCAATCTGTGCAGTGAAATATGCATTTACACACACTAGAGGGCAGTGAGAACACATGCCTGGAGTGGTGGGCAGCCTTGGCCACAGCACCGAGGAGCAGTGTGTGTGCCTTGCTTTAAGGACCTGTTGACTTTCATACTCAAACTGCAACTTCTGATCACAAGCTCGGTTTTCAAACCATCAGCCCGCGATTGCCCCTATTATTCAGAGTTAGTTTACAGTAACTAATATTATTATTGACCACATACAACATTTTATAATTATTAATAGCATCGATGGAAAATTTTGTTTGGTTCTTTAAAGCACCACCCCTATCTGATGATTAAACAGTGGTTAATAATGATTAAAAATCACCCAGATTGCGGATATACTGACATATTAAAGTTTTTATATAATGGGTAATATATCCCATCCACTAACAGGTATAGTATAGTAAAGTTCTTGTTAATTTAAAGAGCCAAATAAATAATATTGTTATTCTCTTCACCTGTAATACCTGGTTTTATTATCAAACTGTTAATGAAATTACTAATTCTTTTCCTACGATGCTTAATTACCTCCTTAATGTTTATACATCTCTGATAAAGTTCTAGCTTTAGTCACCTAGGGTAACAAACTGCTTGATTCTTTTGCAATATGTTTTTGTACACATTTTTGAGCAAGTGTTCTGAACTCTTCTTTCACTAGACCGTCCAACTAGGCAAATTACGCAATTTTATGCTTAGCAAAATGTACTGGTGTTTGATGTATTCAATATTTTGCATGTGGTGACAGTGGGGCTAAGTTTATTCTTCAGCCTAGCACAAATAAATCTTATTAATTCTATCTGAATAACTTAGATTATGTATAATCTAGAGTTGCAATGTCATTAATATATTCTGGATTCTTCTCTTTGGGTTTGGTCCATTTTATTGCATTATTGTGTTATATAATGTAATTCCCTAGATTATTCTAGTCTATTATCCTAAATTAGAGTATTCAGTAGACCCCTGGTGACATTGTACCGGTTTGTAAAAATACCTTGGCCAGGCATAACATTATGACCATTGCCAAGTGACCTGTATGGTGCTTATTATCTCAACATCACAGCATCTGCTCAGTGGTGGGATATATTAGGCAGCAGATGAACATTTTTCTCCTTAAGTTGATGTTGGAAGCAAGAAAATGTGCATTTAAGCAAGTTTGACAAGGGCTGAATGGCTGGGTCATCTCCAAAACTGTAGCACTCGTAGGGTGTTCCTGGTCTGCAAGCAAGGTGGTGCAAGCAAGGAACACTGATAAACTAGGTTGTCGTGTGGTCTGATCCAACAGATCGGTACTGTACTGTAGCATGATATCAGTATAAACAGCAACATGTGGACAAACACAATATTAGGACAGTGGTTTATGCCTGATCTGCGTCAATGAAATATATACTTTTATAATAATAATAATAAGCAATATGTTCATTTAGCTGTAGGACCTTCAACTATTCAGGTACACCATGATGATTACTCGATATAAGACCACAATAAGGAAACACTTGATTAGACCAAAACTAATAGTTTAAACTAAACAGGCTCATTTTGTATTACAAAAAAATTATGTTAAGACTTGTTTACTCAAGATGATGTGTTGCAGATGTGCTGCAGAAAAAGGACTGGGGTTGATAAATGAATTATAAGAGTGCTCATCCAAATCCTCCCAATACGGCACTAAAGATCTACTTCTGTTACAGACATCATCAATCTGAGACAGCTACAACAGTGTGTTGTATTTTATTCTTACGACCAGTTACAGTAAAAGTGCTTATAAGGTAAGCTATGTGAGGTACTAAATAATATATAAGCTTAAAACTAGGAGTTTAATAAAGAAAACTACCCACAAAGACCAACCACTTTCATTCATTTGGCTTTCAACATAAGCCAAGTATGTCCATTTAAAATGCATCACACAAGATGGTAAATTACAAGCACCATTTTGTTTTTATGAATAAAATAAGGGACATAAAGACTTTATAAGAAATAGAAAATTTTCTGGTGGGGGTTCTTAAGGATTTTCCTATAGAGACAAAAAACCCAAGCAGCAATGAATCTTTTCAATAAACCTAGGCATCTTTATGACCAGTGGAATTAGTTTCTAAAATTCCTGGTTGGCCTCGGCAGCACTCTAAAGTAAAAAAAACCATGCCACCTTAAAGAAAATAAAGGAGCAACTTTATAACTTATCTGTCTATCAAACTAGTTATCTGGTATGACGAAATATCCTTCTGGTTTCAAGGTATGTGGAATTTATTCAAGGAGCCATTGAGCATATTTCCCCTTGAAAACCAATTCTATCTGTCTGAAATATGAATCCTTTTAGCTTCTGCTGTTAGAAGTCACCACAAAGGATTTGTAGATTTTACACCCAATGACAACATTCACATGTATTTGAGTTTGGGATAGGCATTCAAGTGGCTAGGGTGGCAGCCAGTTAACTACTCGCATTGGCAAGTTTCAAACCTGGGTAATGTTTGCGGTGGTGTACTACCATAAAATCCCTCTGTTTGGAGTAGTGTATCCTGCAGTGTAGCCTACTGGGTAGAGCTTTGGGCCATCAACCGGATGATCTGGGGTTCAAATTCCGGCTCTGCTTCACACAATTCATTGTACTGTACATCTATATCTGTGTAATGACAAATAACTAATTCAGGGAAAAGCAAACTACAATATAGTCAGAAAAATACATTGATACAATAGATTTGGTAGTTATTTGTGTCGTGGGACACTTTTGAAGACACTTGAGCCAAGCACTGAACAATGTGTCAATTTGTGGCCAGTTTTCTTGTGGGCGAAGCAAGATGCTATATGTGCCCTAACTGTCAGTAAGTGTGACTGTTCTGTGATGGACTAGCAACCTGTTCGGACCTTTTAACCGGTGAGTCAGACCCTCCACTACCGTGCAAAGGATGAAAACAAGGGCAAATCTGACAGCAAATAAATCCGGCATAATGTTAAAAAACAAACAATCCACACTTTAGCAGATCAAAATTTTTGTTTAACATATAGTTAATGTGTTGTTAATGTTCAATAATTAGCTTAGATTCCTTTCTTTAGTGACAACTGTCCATTTACAACTCATGCCTTGTTTACACTACCTGATTTTATCTTGATTTTCACTACAAGATGTACTTGGATGATTTAGAATGGAAGAATCTCCTCTCTAGGTTTCTCAAAGTTGTTGCCACCATCGTCTCCGGCTCGCTCAGAGTTTGGTCTGGTGGTCCTAAACCCTGTAAAGCTGCTTTGTAACAACATTGTAAAAAATAAAATAGAAACATTGAGCATGCTAAATATCTAGATCAGTTGGCTGATTGTGCGATCACTGCAGAATTGAACATCAACATACACACAAGCCTTATAAAATGTTGGCCTTGAACAACAGAACAGACATTCTCTGTTGTTTTTTCCTGCTGGAAGTGTTCATATTGAGCTGTTCATTTCTCTATTTCTCTTTGCCATTAGGATTTAAGCTAATTACAAATAATGATACTGATCGTGGGTAAATATCACACATGCAGTGTTGTTGTATTCGGTGGTATGGGTGTCCATAAATTAAATTCTGCTTAGGGTTTGAAAGGCTTAGGCTGGCCCTGTGCCAGGAGATTTTTTTCAATGCACAATACTGGACTGCACTGTGGTGCATTGTGGGTGCATTTTCAATTAACCCTAAATCGATTTTCATTTTTTTGTTGATCCATTGTTGATCAGACAGGTAGTGTAAAAAAGACATCCAGTCGAGTAGACACTACAGATACTTAGAAAGTCCAAAAGCAGGACATTGGGTCTAAGACTACGTTTACAAGCCATGCATTAGACAGTCGAGGAGGAGGGATCATATTGTTGGTGAACCAAATAACTAAAAAAGAAATCTCCAGAGAAACGCTCAATAAAACTCTTCAAACCTGTAAACTCCTTGCAGACCAGCTGCACAAGCCATGGGGGAAAAGTCTGGCAAAAAGCCTGGTCAAATATGTGTCATGTTTAAAAGTTTGTCCTGGGATAGTTAGACAAGCTCAAATTCAGTGAACTGTACACACAAGCATGGATTAAATAGTGCAGGGTTTTCAAAAAATGTGCCATCAGTAATTAGTAACACTGTGTATTCGTTTGTGGGACAGTTTCATTACCAAATGTTTTTAATTTAAATGATTTTTGGTAGATCTGTGGACAAAGAGGACCTAAACATTTACTCATTGTAAACATTAGTCTCCAACTGAAAAGATAAAAAATTATTAAAAAAAAAAACATCTATACATTTAGCTATTCTTTTGAAGACACTGTATTTTTTTAAATATGTATCATCAGTACACAAGCATGTATCAAACGGGAATGGACAATTTTGTTTCCAGTTCAGATAAATAACATGTGATTATGACATGTCATTGGACTGTAGAAAGAAAACTGGAGTTGCTGGAGAAAACCCAAACAGACTGGCAGAACATGCAAACACACAAAAAAGACCGACACACCCTCGCCTGGGGATCAAATCGAATACCTTTGTGCTGCGAGGCAAGAGCTCTACCCACCGAGAAACATTTTCATAAATGCATAAAAATGCATTAGATACAAATAAATTGGTGAAAGAGCTCTGTGAATGAAGACCCTTAATTACTTATACAGTGGAACCCCGGTTAACGACCACAATCCGTTCCGAAAGGTCGGTCGTTATCGGAAATGTTTACTATCCGAAACACATTTCTCCATAAGAAATAACGCAAATACAATTAATTCGTTCCGAGCCCCGATTGCCTCCCTAATATATGAAAATTAGACGATATACAGGAATGTTTTTAAAATAAAAACAGTTATAATACAGTACACATGAAGTTAAATCAACATAAAAAGCATTTAAACATAAGAAAACATTTAATAAATAAGATAAAATGTACCGATTTGACTGCGG
>JAOTRQ010069086.1:0-12632 GCA_028565875.1 Hoplisoma paleatum
TCGACTATTAGTCGATTAGTTGAAGTAAATGACGACCTCTGGTCGACCAACAAAATCCTTGGTTGTGGACAGCCCTACCTTCGGTGTACACAGCACTGCTAGTTTAGAAGGTTTTTATTCATCAATTCACCTATTTTGCTATTTTTCTTTTGAAAGCTACACTATTTGTCAAGGTTTCCAAAGGTTTGGTTTCAGATGAGAACACTGCAGAGAAGCATTACATTCATAAAAAGTTGAAGCTTTTAAAAAAGATTTAAAAACGCCATAGACTAAGACCAAGTACTTCATGACAACCTGTTTTTTACAGCCAAATAAGTAAATTTACCCTTTTAATATTTAGCACACACTTATATCCAAAGCGATTTACAATGACAATGGAATTTGAGCAATCATGGGTTAAGGGCCTTGCTCAGTGGCCCAACAGTGGCAACATGGGTATTAGTGTGGTTTGATCATTGACTTTCTGATCTCTAGCCTAGTACCTTAATCACTAAGCCATTACTGTCCCACAATCTGGATTCTCATGGACTAGGGCCATACAGACTCGATTATGTTAAGGCATTATGAAGCCATGCCAGATTTTTTTGTAAAGTTAAAAGCATCAAAACATTCGTCAGATAAAACTAGTCAAAACAGACCTACTGGCATTATGGTGCTTTTGCAAGCCCGGACTGTAATAACATATTTTATATACAAGTGTACAACCTAGAATAAGACACCAAATCATTAACCCAGTACTCAGTAGATATTGACCGCTCTGCACATGTTTAGATGCACAATCTCCACCTGAAAGTGTTGTTATTCGTCAGGAACAGTGGGTAAAAGTCTGTGACATTCAAAGGTTCAGGTTATTATACAAGCTAGGAGGCTTGGAGGTAACCATAGCTTGAATTTTCTGCTTTTCAAACTTTGTGAGTTGCTAACTCACCCAGGCAGACCTTCTGACATCACAGGGATTCCCACAACTATGTAGTTGCTGCAGCCCAATCTACCAAACCAGTGTAAGATCACAATCTAACTGATGAAATATTCCAGCATGACACTGCGACACTTCCCACTTGAGATGTCTAACACTAGTTAAAACTTGACCAAGGCATCCAAGCAACTCGCCAGTCTTGAATCTAATTTATCATCCAACATCTTGATCAGTATGTTCATTCAATGAATCACCCCCCACACACCCTCCTGTGGGATGCACTGCAGTCAGCCTGACCCAAGAAACCTGTGTGACCTGTGACCGTATCGAATCACCAACAGTGAATGCTGATCATCTGTAGTGCCCTAGGAGCCTGGGTTTAATCTACATCTCTACTTACTGAATTTGGCATGTTTGTTTATGTTAATGTATTTACTTTTATGTATTTACCATTTATGATAAATGCATTGAGTCCTCAAATGTTTCTCCTGGGAATGATTAAAGGAATTAGTCAAAGTACTTCTGGGCTCATTGTTTCTGGGAAGTTTGTCTAGTTTTGCAATAGTTAAATAATACTAATAATAAGTACTTCGATTTCAGGATGTTATACCACTGGTACAGAACAACCCTTTCTTTGGCTAAAAAGAAATAAGAAAGGTTACAAGGATACCACAGTGTGAGGTAGTCTGAAGCTTGCAATTAGAGAGGATGGTCGACTGTATGAGACAAATGTGGCTTAGACTTAGTTTAGTTTCTACTGTACTTCTGAGTGTACGGTTTCTCAGAAAGCTACAGCGGCTCTCATTAATACTAAGAACTGGTGCAATCAGCCAGCGCTTCCCTTCTTACTTCTTCCCTTCTTATTGCTTCTAAAATCTATCCAAACATCACCTTACACTGGTCTCACCTTTCATTTGTTTCCATACGCAATTGTAATATAAGCGCAATTATAGCATGCTCATATTTATGCAAACTAAATGTGGTGTGTGTGTGTGTTGGGGGGTTGGAGGTAAGAGAACACTACACATTACCTCCAAGCATACTACAGACTCCATAAAGCATTACGTTCTGGAGTTGCATCATTGTGACTGACAGTGTTCACATTAAAATAGAACTAAAATTGAACTCTGCAGACAGATATACTGTATGTGTTGTCTGCACGTAGTCATGATTGCGGTTATTTAGCAATTTCTATGCTTGTGGGGCTCCAGTAAACAACGTAAGCTGCAAATAAATGCAAGATTGTTCTCTCCTTCAATTTTGTCCAGCAGCACAAAAATGATGGGCGTAACTGTGTTTAAATATAAAAAGAATCTAGCAAATGAAGGCTTATAATAAAAATAAATATTTACTCAAATGTGTGTCGTGAACAAAATAGCTAAAAAAATGGTCTAAAAAATTCCAATTCTGATAATTAAACTAACATTTTAATTATTTAAATATTTAATGACATCTACAGTTACTTTTATTTAAATTGACATAAATTTTCACATTTTCTCTATGTTAATCAGTTTAGCAGCTCAGTGTTAATGGTATAATAAAAGAAAGGAAGAAAAAAAAAAGAAAGAAATATCTGATGTGCAAAGTTTCCTGTAAATTAAAGAGACATGATTCAGTGCCTCGGGTACCAGTCTAAACATAATTTCTGTTCAAGGGTGCATTCACACTTTACCTATAACCAGTAAATTAGCATGCTATTTAAATGTATACGTGTTGTAATGGGGTGATATGTACGCAGTGATGAAGTACTCTAAGTAAAAACAGACAAGAAAATGTATGTAAGAAAAATAGACAATTTAGCTTAAACAAACCTCAAATGTAAAATGTACTTAAATTACTTAATAAATATATTTATTGTTATCAGTAATAAGAAATATTTATAGCTTCATGGTTTACTATTTTAAACCTGTTCATAAATTAGATTGCTATTCATATTTTAATGTCATGTTTACACACTTTGGTTATATTCATGACATGACAGACATATTTGGACTACACACAATAAGGACCCAGATTGCCCCCGCCTCGGGATTGAACCCGTGTCCTTACTGTGAAACAACAGTGTGGCGTGCTGAACCACTGCGCCATCCCAGTTTACATGTAATGGACTAGTCATTGTTATCATGCCATCTTAGAAGTATATTACAAGAATATTAGGACCCAGCTGTAGCCTAGTGGTTAGGATACAAGATTAGTATTCCAAAGGATGCCAGTGCAAACCTCACCAATAGCTTGCTATTGGGCTCTTGAGCAAAACACTTAACCCTCTATTGCTCGGACTGTATACTGTAACTAATGTAAGTCGCTTTGGATAAAGACGTCTGTTAAATGCTGAAAACGTAAAAGATTAGAACATTTAAAGTAGACCAATAGTAAAAAATATCTCTTGCTATTTTACCCTCCAGTCGACTTCGACCCTGGGTCACTCTGTGGACCGTTACCGATCCCCAGAGTATCTCGGCAATTACATTTTACGGGGTAGGTTGCCAGGTCTTTCCCCAACCCTGTATCTCTACAGGGATCATGTTTCTGTGACTACGGGACAATTTTCACATTTCCGATCAACCTAGTGCATGTTTTTGGATTGTGGGAGGAAACCGGAGTGCCCGGAGGAAACCCACGCTGACACGGGGAGAACAAACTCCGCACTCCCCAACCCGGGGATCGAACCCGGGACTTCTTGCTGTGAGGCGACAGTGCTGACCACTCAGCCACATGTTTACCCAAAAAACTGGATGATATATAAGGCTAAACATTTATATCTGCCAAAAAAATGAATAATAAAAAAAACACCATGTATTTAATAAAGAATGCAAACTGCACATGAGCAAGTCAAAAGTACTTGGAAATCTTTCATAATTCATGTCATTAACATGGATGAAACATTATTTGCAACAAAAAGCTTTACAGATCAGAGAAAGAAAGTATTAAAATTTAATCAGGGTTGCTGATGTATGCGAGTGTTTGCTGGAATCTGTCTGGAATTTAGTGCTATTATATAAAATTCTAAAGGGAGATCACGCAGCTTTCTGTTGATTTCTAAAAGCCTTCAGTTTATTTTCTGTCAGAGAAAATATCATGCGGTGGCATGATGTAACTGCTTTTGAAATCCACTACCCATCTTGAGATTATTTCATGATAACTTTTTAATAAACCCAGCAACAAATAACAAACAAAAAGATATTTATTTTCTTCATATAAACAACATTAAACATTCTTTTTTAAGAATGTGATTACCGATATATAAATCCAGTTAAAACAATAAGAATGCTATTTGAAACAGGTGATTCCGGAAAGCCTGCGTCTGATGATCAAAGTCGGTCAGAGGTTCACCAGTTTGTCTACTGATTCTTTTGTGTAAAACACACCACTTCCATGATACTTCGACATTTCATCCTGCTCACAATCATCTCATGCCGTCTAATTACACTCTCACCTTACACTTCCTTACAATCACCAATCTATTTCAAGTAAACTCCTCTACACGGAATAAAGACTACCCACGTGCTCCTGCCTAGACCAGCATTTGCTGCTGCTATATCACTTTCACTAAGAAATCCAGCATTTTTACACACCACAAAGCCATATCTGTGGAATATTGGAGTGTCCTGCCTACAATCTTGATCTGGCCCCAAGGGAAGTAAGATTCACAAAAGCTGGACTTCCTAGACATCCTTACATCCTATAGAAGGTTTTTCCCACAAGCTGCATCCATCTTGTCCTGTCAAACACAAACAGTGCATCTTAACTCTTTCTCTCATAACTCAGTTCAATCTGGTCCCACTGTGGTTTACATGGGACTTTTGTATTCAGGTTTGTTTAAAAATGTATTATTTCTCAGACCTTTAACTTCCAAAGAGCCACATACCACTGACCAGAGAATTTATCTTTACTAATTGTTAACCAACTTGAAACGAATGTAAAGAAATACATCTGATTGTTAATGAGATACATGGATTTTAGTTTTCTCTCAGTAATTGGATCATGTACATCAAAAATGTACTTACTATTAATGTGATATTTATAGATTGCTTGGCTGTGTAGATGTATAGTTGTACAAATTATGTATGTGTCTGGAGGAGTAATGGCTTATTTTATAAAGGTTTCCAAATGTTCTTCGCTAAAAATCTTTTATTAAAGTAAAACGTTTTTCTTCACTGCATGAATTAGTATCACAGACTCTTAGACCCACACTAGGGAGGTTTTAAGGTCCTAAAAGGAATGCTGCAGTATCTGTTGTAAATACTTCAAGGGCGACTACGATACTGGACAGTTTCAACTTTGAGTAAGCAGAAGGAAGCCAAGCTGTTTTATTATTATTAATAATAAATGCTTAGGAATGAGCGTGTCCTTAACATTCTTTCGATGAGTTTAGGACTTAATGTAGTAAACCTGAAACTACTAGAAAAGCAGGATGATCTTCTCTTATAATTCATCCTCACAAAACTGATATAAATAATGAGAATTGTAATCTGGATCCGTGCACATGTTTAATATATTTTTTCTTTTTTTTTGAGTAGGGAGGCTTTTAACTCAAACTAAGTGTTGGTGTTTTTCCTTTTTTCTTACATTTGTGTTAGTTTAACAATCTGGTGTAAGAGATCAGAATATTTACACGATGACTACTCTTAAACAGTCCACTGGTTTACTGCCATTATTTTAATTTCTTGTTTCTTAACTAGTTTGCCATCCATTCCCTTTAAAAACCAAGTACACAGGGTGTTATCGGCATTATCTGGACTGTGTTTTGTGTGTAGAAGAATTGTGTCACTATGAGGAAGAAAGGAAAATCTGTTACATCTGTTATAGGTCCACTACACTGTTGGAACACCATGAACACCATGGATCGCATACTGAACAAAGAAATGTAGGAAGTTTTTTTATTTACTACACATACAGATGTACAGAACAAAGACATTTTTCTTCGTGTATCCAAACTTGTTTGGAAGATGGGGTCAGAGTGCAGGGTCAGTCCAATGTTCTATACAGTGCATTACCTGTGCTACCCTACAGTGGATATTGATACTGATTAATAAAACAATCCTAATTAAATGTAATAACAATCCCGATTAATATTAAGTTCCCCTCTCAAGCTTCATCTGCAGAGTTTGCATGTTCTTGCCATGTCTGCGTTGGATTCCTCCGGGTCTACCAGTTTCCAAAGATATGCAATCAAGTTAATTTGAGATAATAAAATTGTTCTGTATGCTGTATGTGTGTGTTTGTGTGTGTATCTGTCTGTGTGTGTTTGTCTTTGTATCCTGCAGCAGACGGGTGACTTGTTCAGGTGTTTGGTATATTCACCCAGTGTGACCCTGTAAGGAATAAGTAGTGGTAAAACCATGTAACGTGTGTATGAATTATTAATATTATTATTATTATTTATGAATATAATGCTACTTCATTTTGGAACTGCATGTTCTTGTATTTTTTGACTTTTATGGAATAAATTTGAATCCATCCATTTATTTATCGATCCACTCCAGTGTGAACAGGGAAAGATCAGAATGCAACCCGGTAGTATAATTACAGTAAAGTGAAGTAGAATTTAATGACGTTTAAAAATTGTCACTCTAACCAGTTTCCCTTTGACATGTTTATTCTTTATTTTGCTCCAATGTATTTCTGTACTGTCTCCAGTATTGGTTGTTTAAATGTATTCTACATAAGCATTACTCCCCTTCTTTCCTTATTTAAACAGGACATAATTTGGACAAATGGTGAATGACTATTTAGTTAGTTTAAAGGTTTCTGCCTTGTTTCAGTAAAGATTTGTTTAAAGGATCACATTACTTATAGTCTAGTTTCACACAACTCTTTGTAGATTTTCTGTCGGCACTCCTACCATTCAAACAAGCAAAATAAATGATGTTTTAAAGTGTATAAACTGCCAAAAGTCAGCTTCATAGCTGCTCTGTTCAAGCTGTCAAAACTGTTGTGCAGCACTCACCCCTGCTCACTCCTACATGTATTGATTGGGGGGGAAATGTGTATAGTGACCTAACACTTGTGCATGGAATGAGAATTTCGGAGTGAAAATGCTTGGTGTAGCATTAAACAGAGCACACACTTAAGTAGCCTATTTAAACATCATTTAGATGTTATTAGAACAGTGCTGCAAATTGTGATCAGCATTATTGATTCGAATGAGCTTCTTGACACAACCAATCCTATTTAAGCAGGAACTGGCACCACAGTACACTGGTGTATGAATCCTAGTGGCTGAATATCTATAAGACGATTGTCAATGTCTCAAGTGCAGACATGGGAGAACATGCAAAGGCCAGAAGGAAAGAACATGTACCGGCTTACTTGGTGATCAAACTCAGGACTGGAAAAGAAAATGACTTAATTGGCCACTGTGCCACCCACATAAGCTACGACTGACGTAGTAACAGTTGAAACATTTTAAACACTTTAATTACTATAGATGTTTATTTATTTGCATACAGTAGATGTTAGGTAATGATTTTGTGCCTTAAAAGTTGGGCTTAAACTTACTAGTTGAAATAAAAAGGATTTGTAAATATTATGGTATATAGAGGAGGACAAAACCAGACACTAACCAGGTCATGAGTGCTTTGAATAGTATCTGACCCTCTTCGCTGTTCTCTATTTCTGTCTCATTCTTTCCTTTTGCCCTGGCCTGCCGAGGCTTTGATGTTGTCCATGGCTGCAGACCACGTATCTTGTCCACTGGTCTGCCTTTTCACTTATTTATGTACTGTGTGTATTGAAGCGAGACTCATCTGATGCCTTTTGACCTCAAAGCCATTCTGGACTTTGTACTAAGTGGAGGTGCTTTAAATGGCCAAATATCTAACAAAATGCTCCCACAATCCTGCCTGGCTGACTTTCACTCACTGCCTATATATATATCTATATATTTTTTTTACTATTCTTCTTTACGACTCATTTCCCATTCCGCCTTGGACATAGATAGCTTGTATTATTTGATAGACTTATTCAAGCTAAGCTTCCAGCATCAATCATTAAGTTTAGGAGACCTAATATAAGGCCAATGAATTCTTTCATTTTGCAAACTCCAGTATTTCTCATCCAGCTCCCGCTGTGGAAAATGACACTTGCTTTGAAGAACACCACTCATCATTAACATGCAGGACTGCATCCTCCCAGTCTTGCTTGCATCACTTGCTTAAAATAACTCCCATTTCTGCCCTAAACTGCTTTCCCTTAAATATATAATTGAATCATAAGTCACAGTTCAATATCTAATAAAAAAGTGGCCAAGACATACATAACAAAGGACGCCAAAAGACATGTCCACTTACACGACTGTCTGCACAGCAAATACGACTGCGAGCAGAAGGAACTGCCAAGTATGACCTGTTTAAATGTCCAGCATGGGATTTCTTTCATCAAAAGCAGACTATCATAACATTTTCTATTTGTTCAAGCTTAGGATGGTCTTGCTGTCAGGTTATTTAAGCTCAGAGCTTTAAAAGGACATATACAAGTTAATCTAGAAAGCCTATATAGAATTTCTAAAAGAAAATAGTGCTGTTGTACATGTATGCATTAATACTGTAATTGGGTTTCAAGTCATGAGTGTATTACTGATGCAGTATTTATTAAATACGTTTTTATAAATCAGGTTTCCTTTTGCCTAACACATGGATCAGTGTATCTTTGTTTACTAACTGACAAGTGCAAAAACATTACAACAAATCGTGATTTACCGTAATTTGTCATATTATAACTGCTGATTACCTGTGATGTCTTCAATATTATTCCAAATTAACATTTTTTATTGTTGCAATTGAGATGAAGTGATTTTTTTAATAAATATTTTTATTCGTGGCAATTTTCTACGTTTATTTCAGACCATAAATAAACATTTTAAACTGTGTTTATCCAAACACTGTAAAACTCAGCTCAAACAGTAAAGTCTGGGATGTGAGACAGAACTCTATTCTTAAAATAACAGCCACTTGAGCAAAGTACAATTTGATGACGTTAGACATGTTGTTAAGTCCACCTTCTCAGGGTTTTATCTAATGCAAGTCAATTCCTGCAAGTCAATTCCTCCTCTGCAGAAGTTATTGTTACGTTACTGAATGTTACATATTAAAGTTTGTCCCTTTCAGATTCACCAGCTTCTAGTTAACGGACCTAATATTTCTTGGAAGCTGTTACAGCAAGCAGCTTTCCTCAATACAACACACATTTATTTTCTGAGAATTCATCCACAGTTGAGTTCTTTGCAACAACAAAAAAAGCAAAAAAACATGAGTATCCCTAAACGAGACTGTTTACAAATAGCATTGTTTACCTAAATATGTTATATTGTGAATTCCAATACTATATTTAAAATGTAATATCATGTAGCAAAGCTTTCACTGGGTAAACGCAGGTAGTCTGTAGCTACACTACATGTTTTTATAGACTATGTGTGTTTGAAAATGGATAAATCAAAAAATGTTAAAGAGAATAAAACTGCGTTGGGAGAGATAGGTGACCTGTCATATGTCAGATAGATAGTTGGACTCAAAAGAGCACCCATCTCAAAGATAAAATACTTTCCCTTTAACAGAATAAACCATCGGTATTTACAGAGAAGTCTTTACAGCAGTGGATGGAAATGAAGCTCATGGTTCAAAACAAATGGAAGTTGCCACGGTAAAAATACAGTTCAATAAGCCATTGATTCTATTTTGGTGGCTGTCTGACTGTCTAACCTAAGGCGTTAGGTCTAAAAGCCAAATTTATTCCTCTATTAAAACAGGCTTCTGAAGCGTTCAGACTGTTTGATGGGTGCTTTAAGTGTGCAGGGTAGAGATTGTTCTGGAACAGGGTTTGGTACTACGTTCATTTACGCGACTCGCCTCCACAGAGCCTCTGCATCTCCCGACGAGCCCCTCCAAATATTTTGAACTACATGTCGAAGTCACAAAGACCGCAAAGAGTAGCAATGCATGCCAGAAGGGGAGCACTATAGCCATTAAATCGATGGTGCGTGCATACTCGTAGTTAATGTACTCGCTCTCAATGTCGATCAGCTAACATCTACAACAATGACCTTTTTCGATCATTGCTAACGGTAAGATAAACACAAATGCAACAGAGCCATCAGAAGCTCGGCACCCTCTAGTGGTGTGGTGGTGAATTACTTTGCGGTGCATAAATGAACTCGACGCTGAACTAGTAAAAGAAAACAATGATGACGGCACTGTCTTTCGACGGAAGTATAAATCAGCCTTTTGTCTGTATACCAGGTTACTTAAATTTAATAGCTGCTTTTGTGGTGGGTTGTATGTCTGCTCTCATGACATTTAAATTATCTTGAGCTCCTATCATTGTATCTGAATTAAAAAGTTGTTTTTTTTTTCTTTTTTTAGCATCCGAGATAAAGCCGAATGGTTTGTAAAGACTCGCTGTAGCTATTGTGAAAATGAGGCTACTTATAAACTAGCGAGTTATTCAGTGTACAACTGAAAAGGGCAGATACTTTCCCATCTGTCTGTGTATGTTTGAGACTTGGAGCTTGGCACAAGTGTTTAATAGGGTTAAGGAATCAGACTGTGTATGGCAGATCACGGCGGTGTCAGTGCTAAGACACATGCTGTTGCGTTTTTCCTCCTCGCAGTGCCACTTGTGAGCGACTGTCGCTCTCTTCACGCTGATCAAAGCTCCGAGCGTTTCTCTTGCTTTCTGCCACCTCCCCTAACACTGCTGAACTTTTATCAGCTTTCAGGCAGAGGACTTGGTATGTGTGAGAGGAGTCGAGGAGACAAGGGTCATCACATTTCTCAGTGATAACCCCCAGAAACGATGGCTGAGGAACTGAAGTGCAAATGAATTCATGCAAATTTGCCCGACAGGGTTCACTTTCAACTTTTAATAGAGAGATCAAATGGCTGCTCTTTTTTTCTTGTGCCTTTAGATAGTTCGTAAATTAATATGAACGCTTTTTTTATTATTAATGAGAATCTTATTTCAGCTCTTGGGCTGGAAACTAGCTCATTCTTGGCTAAAACATTCACACAAAACCCAGTTACAGATACAGTTTGTTGTTGTAACAATAATAATAATGTTAATTATTTTGGCTGCCCCCACAAGGGGTCGCCATAGCAGACTGTGATATGCATTATTGATTAGGTTTGGTTTTTACACCAGAAGCTCTTAACCTTCACTATTTATCCAGGCTTAAAACTGGCACAATAATGTAGCATTTTCGCCTCTTCTATCGCATGATTGACAGGTGATATTTTGTATTGTTGGGTGCTCTTCATATCTTGTTGTAATTGGATATGTGACTACTAAGCTTTTTTTGCTGACCTTGACGTGACCTTTGGGGGGGGGCGTTGTAGTCGATGGAGGTATCGAACAAGCCACCGAATGTAGGGAACTGGGAAGCAGTTAGTTTTTGCAAGGACATGATACGGTCAGTGAGTAAGGGCTTTGGTGTAGATAGGTAGGTAGGTAGGACGGGTAAGTAGGGGGGTGGGTAGGTAGGTAGGTAGGTAGGTTTGAGTGGGTGGGTAGGTAGGTAGGTGGGTGGGTAGGTGAGTGGCTAGGTAGGTAGGTAGGTAGGTAGGTAGGTAGGTAGGTAGGTAGGTACAAACTATGTTATGTGCATCATCAACAGGTTTACTGAAAATGTTATAAGATAAGCAGGATTGGAGGGAAATAATTCAGGGTACAATAAACATGATTAACCCTCAACATAACTTTTGTTTCTAAAATTCAGAAAGACCTACATTCATAAGGATACATAAAGAATAGAGTCCTAAAATACATAACTTTAGCTTATTAAAAACCTCAAGTCATGACAACAGGAATCCCTATTAAGGCTCAAATCATTAGTTTGTTCTTTTCACACACTGATGAGTTGACCCGTAACGGAGATGATTTTCTTAACAGTAGCTGTCAGGAAATAAAACACTTGGCAGAAAAAGAATAAAAGTTGACAAGTGAAAAAAAGATATAAGGATTCTAGACAGATATCATCATCAGAACAGTCTGGACATTCTGATGCTGCAGATCTTCTCTAGATCTCTGAATTGGAGCGCTGGACAAAAAGAATATTAATGTTTTGCCAGCTTGGCCAGAGCCGAGGATAAGCAAATGTGTCATTGATGAAATCATACAGAGCATCTCGCACAAGCCTAGATACTCAAACTGAAGCACTTTTTATTTGGCACATTTTGCAAAGAGCCAGTTGATGGTAAAAGAGACAGAAGATAGCCAGCAACAAGATGGATGGATACAATTACAGAACAATAAACGAACAATTAACAAGTCTGTAAAGCCAAACAGTGCACATGATGTTCTAGGGCGTCACTATCCATCTGGTCGTTTGGAGTTATAATTGACTGGGAACAACAATAACAACAACACAAAATAATAATTGACTTCAAACATTAACGTTGTTCATCAGTCTACCTTAAAATAGCCGATGCTACTGTTGCTCGAGTGAAATTCCTTTTTCGGATTGCACGAAGAGTTTAACAGGAGCGAATCATTACTAATGACACACGTTCTGATTTAAGTCAGATGTGGTTTGGAACGAAGCCATCATAGCAGATCTGATAATTCCTGGCACTGGTCATCTGCTGGTACTGGATGATGAGGAGTTAGTTGTAGGGCTGACCGCAATTAATCGATTAATCGTTGGTTGACCAAAAAAATTACTAGTCGGACAAATTCCATTGGTCGATTAGTCGCAGGAAAGAAAAACGCTGCGTTTCGTCAA
>JAOTRQ010069096.1:0-12631 GCA_028565875.1 Hoplisoma paleatum
TTTAGTCGACTATTAGTCGATTAGTTGGAGTAAATGACGACCACTGGTCGACCAGCAAAATCCTTGGTTGTGGACAGTCCTAATAATTTCCATAAATTTGATCAGTCCTGTACAGTCGAACCACTACAATTACCAATCAGTGTAATGACTATGTAGGTTTGTCCATGTTACTAATGGACTCAATTTAGTGAAGTATTTGTGATTATAAGAAACAAAATATCTTCCATATTTGTCGTGTCTTCATAAGGCAACATTAACAACAAGATCTCATGAATCGGAACGTTTCTATTTTAATTAATTTGCTAATGATACACGACTGGACTGGATCAGATTGTTTACAGTTTACGCTACACAACTGAATCAGTTGCGGTCCATGATAAAAGCATTTGGGCTGTTTTTTATTTATCGTCTTGGTGTGGTGCAGTGATGGTTTTATTTGGAATGGACGATTAGGTCACAAATAGCGCCGAGCTTGTATATGTGCTAAATCTTGGAGTGTTTTAGCACTAGTTGTTGTCTCTGTAGCTCGTAATCAGACGTATCCTGGTTCTGTGAGGGTGCAATCAAACACACGCACACACACACACACACACACACACACACACACACACACAAATAAATCCATACATAACATACACTCATCTAATGCTTGCCAAAATACTGATGGGGTTCATCCATTAGAAGCCATTTCCTCACTCCATTTATAATCCGATTTATCTTTATCCTTAATTAATCCTTGACATCGCTCTAGCTTTAAAACATATGTTTATCTTTTACGGCGCACATTAAAGTTTATTCGATTCATAAGAAGTGGTTCTCTTCACCCCTAGACGTCTGTCGTCTGTTGTCCATTATTGTAAACCTGCTCAGTTCCAGCAGGCTGAATCAATATTAATAGCCGCAGTCGACAAGTGACAGTTTATCAGCGGTCCTCATTACAATTACACTTATGTCCACATTTACAGTTGTGACGTATCCCCGATCAGATTATATCCTATTCTATGCACCGGAAAGCCATACAGGCGAATGTCTGAACACATTGTATTGTGTCGACACTTTCATGTGGCAGTGAGGAACTCTTTATGCAGCCATCACATCTGGCTCTGGCCTTGAAAGCATCTTGTTGCTAAGCAAAGCTACTACAGCGATGGAGGAATTGTGTTGTTATAAGGCCCTGCAGATTTAACTCTAGGCACTTGTCTCTCCTACTTCTGCTACCGTAGCTCACATACAGCTGATTAGCCGGCTCTTTGTATGCCGAATCAAATATGTGCACGGCATCAGATCTCCATACTTATTAATAAATCATTAGAAATAAATATTTTTAATATTTTCTTCCCTCATTTATTCACACGAGGGTGATGCAATTCTGAAAAGAGTTGTAAAAATGACATGCTTAGTGGTTTGATTATTGACTGTATAGTTTTGTATTGTAAAGCTTCTGTTAAACCTATTCAGGGTCGTAGTGGAACACGCCCCGGGCGAGTACAGTAAACACCCGAACAGGTCAACAGTCTGTTGCAGGGAGTGTTAGTGTGCAAACACACAAACGAACAAAAAAAGGTATTAATTTCTGTATGTCCAATTAATCTGACTGATAGTCTTGTCTTTGGACTGTGGGAGGAAATCGGAGCACCTGGAAGAATTATTACACATTATTGTAAATGACTAAATTCTAATTTCTTGTCTAAGGCCGGCGGGAAAAACTTAAAATATGTGATACCATTTTGAAACTATTCTGAAGTTAGTATTAATATTAATGTTAATATTTTAGTCGCAGACACCCAAAGATAAATAAATTCAGCTCTGTTGTTCTCAGCATTCAAAAAGGTCGAGAGTCGCGGAGTCCCAGAGGCTTCCAGCAATGATCGTAACAAATCCACTCGCTGTTACGTAACATCCCTTATGTAGGTCTGTGGTGCTAAGTAGTCAACCACTAATCCCCTGTATCTGATGTAGGTTTTTAGAAACACACACAACCAAATAACAGCAGCTCGTGCTTGGAATCTGTGGCTTAATATTTATTTCTGAATATCTTTGCATGATTAGTTCACCATATAATTTGCACCGTGCTTCCGACAGCTCGTGCTTCTTACAGTACAGTAAACTCAGATCGATGCTTCTGTCTATGATAATGGCATCGATTCTTATGATTAATATGCGTTACATGTAATATAAATGTTTCCTTTGCACAGGCTTGTTGACACATGTAAGATCAGTAAAACACTTAAACACACACACACACACACACACACACACACACACACACACACACACACACACACACACACAATTAGTCTGGCTAATCATAATGCAGCAAACTAAATAAAGATTTCATTTATAATTAAGAAATACAACCAAAAGTGTGCACAAGTGATGCACCAGCATGGCGGATGCCAGCTTAGAGAAACCGGCACAGCTTCCCAGAGGGGAGCAATGGGGCGCAGCTTCGAACCCGAGACCCCCAGTCTTTAGGACGGTAGCTACAAAAACACGAAGTTTTACTGGTGCAAAAAGCAAGAGAAGGATTAAAAACGGCACGAATGAGCAAAACGCGAGCGAATGTGATCGTAACGTGAGCACCGTTTAACGATCCGGGACCTTCCACACCACGCAGATGAAGACGCCGGATCGCTGGATTCTCATTATTTCATCCCGGCTAGAGAGCGGGTTGGAAAACGCTCCGCATCGACCCGAGAGTAGCTGAGAGTAGCTTTTTACAATGGAATTGCTTTCCATCTTTAAACCAGACCGACTCTCGCTTTGCATACATGACGGTGATCCGTGAAGAAGACCCAGACGCAGACTTCCACGAAACCTCCGGGCAGCTGATTCGAATTTTAGTGTGTAAAGAAAGACTGGATGTGTTGAGTGTTGCATCAGATTCTTACTTCTGCTCCCCCCCACCACCACCACCACCTCTCTATGTATAGTTAGATAACATGAATATGTAATCCCACACAGAGCATGTGTACTCTGGCAGGAGTGCTAGTTCTGACCTATTCACCACACTGCAGTGTGTATTTCAGTATCTCAGCTGAACAAACGATGGAAGAACATCAGTCACTTCGGTTCCGAACCGCCACGTGTAATGTTTACGGTTTCTTATGCACTGGATTGTCATCGTGCACCACACGGAAATGTATTTCAGACAAGTGGCTAATAAATCTGTACACTTAGAAGCAAGAGTACGAAGCACAAGGCCCGGTAGGACCGATCCAAAATCCTTAATGACAGTCCATCTGGGAGATTGTGACAAAAGAAAACTAATAACGCTGCTCTGTGACAATGTCTTTTGCAAAGGGCTATACAAATAAAATTGACTTGACTTGACACCCACACACACATACACACACACACACACACACACACCTGCTGTTAGGCAGCTTCTGCGATTTATTTGCCTTGCAGATAGTCTCAAGCAGCCCCGCTCGCGCTCACGTCCCCTGTGCCAGTTTCTCTTCTTCTTTTTGAAATGTATTTACTAGTGGAGTTGACGTGATGAATATTTATCTCAGTCTAGATCGTTATAATGATGTTATAGCACCTGGTTTGTGTTTTTAAACATCAACGTGTGATACGATGCAGACGCATTGAGACTCAGGGGACGATCCACGACTTTGAATCTAGTCACGCATGAATGTTTAAACAAATACTTTAGATACATTAGGGAATCGCATTTATTTATTTTTTAGCTGTCACGTGATGTCTGAGGGAATTTACAGAGCAAAGAACAAAAATACATTCTACAGTTGATTTAAAAACAATCTGATTCATTTTGCTTTCTAGAGTTCTAGACTTATAAAGTTTAGTTCGTTTTTATTAGAATACTTTTCACCACTGTGCTTTGTTTGTTTGTTTGTTTGTTTGTTTGTTTTACACATATAGGAACACACTTTCAAACACACCAGTGTACACACTTGGACTCGGTGTATTGGGCAGCCCTAGTCTGGGTAGCCAAGGACACCCGAGGACACCTGATCACAATCCGGGTTCTCTAACCACCGGGCCAGGACCGTCTGATGAGAAGTTACAGAAAATCAGTGAAGAGAACAAATCAAAAACCTTGCGTGATGCTAACAAGCTAATAAACGTTTATTTAATTGATATCGTCATACACACTATTTAAAATAACAAATATTGACATTCTTTTTATATTGAGGTTTCAGCCAATAAATTTCAAATTTTATTTTATTTGTCATTACACATATACTGATGTACAGTACAATGAAATGTTTCTCTTCGCATATCCCAACTTGTCTGGAAGTTGGGGTCAGAGCGCAGGGTCAGCCAATGTACGGCGCCCCTGGAGCAGTCAGGGTTAAGGGTCTCGCTCAAGGACCCATCAGTGTAGCGGAGTGTTGCAGAGCCCCCAACCTTTGGGTTCACAGCCCAACGCTCTACCCACTAGGCTACACTGTCCTGTTGTGAACTTGGGTGTCCTAAAATAGAAACAGGTGATCTGGCCTGATGAATTAAATAAATAAATAAATTTACATGTAGACACGAGTGTAGACAACTGTAAATCATGGTGGCAGTTTTCTCCAAGTTTGGGGTGTGATTGGTCCCAAATTTATTCTGCAACAGAACAATTACCCCAAACATACAACAAAGGCTATTAAAACTATTGGCATGACCCCCAAAGCCCTGATCTCAGCAAGTGTCTCTGTGATTAAATGAAGAGACAGAAGGGTTTGAGGGCAATGTTTGGAACCTAATAGCCTTTAATAACTATGTGTACCTATAACAACTGATGCTGTCTTTAAGGCAACCCAAAGTCACAACAAATATCAATTCGCTTAATTTGTTAATTACTAAAAAAAACTTTTAAACACTTCCTTTTTGGAAATAATTCTTAGTTTAAAGTATTTTTCATGCATGCCTATGTTCTGTTTTAAAAGTATTTTAACTTACATTTTAACTTTTTCAACTTTGTGGTACAAGACTTTCTATAACTGACTTTACATAAATAATTAATTTATTTTTTTTACTGAAGTTACAGGAATTAGTTAAACAGACTGAACTCCAACAGATTACATAATTAGCAGTGGGTACAGTTCACTCAAGTTAAGATAAAAAAGTTAAAAACAAACAAAATCTATTTTCTTGTTACACAAATTAGTCTTTACATTTGGGGGGGGGGCACATTCAAATGTTTTTCCAGAGCTGGGTAGATGCAGGAGTGACTGATTTGAATAGCAAATAGTAATGCAAACTGCAATCACCAACCCTGGAGCTACAAGTATCTGCAAGTCTGCTTTTTTATATTGTGATATTTTGTTCAACAAAATACAATGCCTATTGAAACTTATGATGTCAAAACCATTGACATGTCAGCTCAGGTCTGATGAAATTCAGATAATTTAATTTTGACTAAACACATTAAGGCCAAATGATTGCATTTGCGTGTTTAAGGCATACATATTGCTTACATGTATAAAGAATTAGTTTTTGAGTGATTTAGAGAAAGCTACTATACTTACTGAAATAAATGAAATGAAATGAAATGGGTTGAAATAAATTAGAACAACAGTTGTGAAGTCAACTGCAATAGCCTTGATCTTACAACTACTTTGTTAAGTGAACTTGTACAAAATCCCACACACAATCTACAATCTTGTAAAAAAAAAAAAAGAAAAAAGAAAAAAAGAAATTCGAGTTCCAAAAGCTTGTGATCAGGTATATATGCTTTGTCATATTGTAGATTTACATAATATGAGTATGCAAGAATCAAAGGTTTCACAAAAATCCCGAAATTACCTGTTGAAAAATCTGTGTAAACTTGTTTAAAGATATTTAAAATGTTGTGCACTTAAATTATTGATATCAAGAATAAAAAAATAGTAATGTAGTAGTGTCATTAAAAATTGTAATAAATTAAGTAGGATTTAATGCCTATTTGACGCTGTCCCTTTTCTTACACTCTTGTAAAATCCACTCAAAACATAGACAATAACAAAACTAAATAATAATATGTCTGTTTTACATTGACCTCTTGCATGTTTTAATTTTTAACACGTTGTTTTATGGCATATAGTGCCATAGGTTCATAGCCACTTCTCACTGCAGAAATGTACGTTAATGTACGGCAATTTAAATACCCAATTTAACAAATGTGGTATTTAACGTGATTATGCCATGGTAAACATACACCTGTCCCAATATTTTTTTAATTGGTCGTCACTTAAATTGTGTATAAATACAAAAATATATTTAAGTTTCACATTTTTGACACTTAGCAGACACTTCCAAAGTAACAGACAAATTTGTGTTAAGAGTCTAATGCCCAACAGTGTCCGCCAGTAGTGGGGCTTTAACGAGCAACCTTTAGATTGCTAGTTCAGCACCTTAATCATTAGGCTACTACAAATCATTAAGTTACACAAAAAGCTGGTTAAATATATGGTACATAACTGTAAATCATTGGTAGGCAATAGCTTAGTACTTTAGGCAGTACTTTAAGCACAATATTTGACCAATAGTTCATACACTTGTTGATAACTAACATAAATTAAAAGAAGATAATATAATTATTTATTTCATCTTTCAAACATAAATAACATTATTATAATTTAAATGAAAGTATTACATCTTAGTAAAGAAAAAAACATTCTTAAACACCTTACAGTACTGAAACACACTGTATAGCCTGCATATTATATATATATTATACAAGCATATGCTTTATTATTACAAACATATAAATATGGCACACATAACTTTATCTAGAATAATTTATATTTCTCTAGGATAAGTGATTCTGTCATAGCTTTGTATGGTAGGTCCTGTATTGTAGTGCTAATTATCTATCCAGATAAAATAAAATAAATTAAGTTGTTTGGAGTTTCTAATTGAACAAGTGGTTGCACAAAGACAAACTGTAGCAAGGTAACACATTCGTTTTGTAGCAAAAACAAGGTCGTTCAAGGGAATTTACTTAGAAATTTACAAATCAGCAAATAAATCAATGTCTTAAATCCAGAAAGTATATTTTTTAAATATAGCGGTTTTAAAATCTAAAATCATATTGATTTAATTATTAGTTATTTCTAACTAATATTCTAACTAACCAACATTTTAGTGTGGGAAAAAAACAAAATGTTTAATAACCATATTGGAGCTCATTCTTCAAAGAGCATTAACTGCCATCATTTGGTTGAGAATTTCAATCATGTGTTCAAGGCCATACAAGTAGCCGTCCTCACGGTTACCCTCCACCCAGGGTGTGTGGTGATTCAGCACCTGGCCCTCAGGAAGTGGCGTGGTTTTGCCAAAGTCTATCATCCAAACTTTAGCCACTTCCCGCTTATCATGGACAAATAGAAGAGAGCTACCAATAACCTGAACACAAGCAGAAAAGGATTTATGTAAATCATAAATAAAAGTGATTAAATATGTTATTAAGCATGCTGTAAATTGTGGCTTATATTTTAATAATTCTCGATATTGCTTTAACGCAACACATATTGCAATGGAAACTCAATAATATTTAAACCACTCTAGGTTTTCTCTAGGTTTTAGTTCCTCAATTCTGAATACTGACACATTCTGTTAAGAATGTGTTAAGAAATGGAAATAATCTAGGCAATAATGGGTAAAGTCAATAAAAAGCATGTATTGCCAGTATTGAGAGTTTAAAAGAACAATACAATGTTAAGAAACCCTACACAATCTTTTATCTTTCAGATGGATTTCAGCCAAATAAGCATTGGACATACTAAAACTACTGCCACTAAACACTGTCCACCACTGCACAAAGAAATGCAAACTAAAACTTAATCACACAAAAAGAAGGCCATTCACAAATTCAATGCAAAAATGCCTCCAGGTTTCTCTTGGCCTCAGCTTATC
This sequence comes from Hoplisoma paleatum, assembly GCA_028565875.1. Classification (NCBI taxonomy): domain Eukaryota; kingdom Metazoa; phylum Chordata; class Actinopteri; order Siluriformes; family Callichthyidae; genus Hoplisoma; species Hoplisoma paleatum. Next base: position 7,852 of record JAOTRQ010069096.1, read on the forward strand.
TCAGCTGCACTGAAAAACTGGAAATGTGTGCTGTGGTCAAATATCATGTTGGTTTATTTTAAGAAAAAAATACACATTGAGTGTATCAATGATGAAAATGTCCATATACTTGAAAACAGTGGAAATATTTTTTCTACTGTAACAGTCAAACAAAGATAAAGCTAAACAAGACAAAATTACAGATTCATCATTTAAATGTTTTACTAAACATCCCTTTTTAGCAATTATGGTTTGTATTTTAACAGAAGTAGTGAATTGACCTAAAAACCCGATTGAAGCTAGAGTTAAATTGCAATGCTTTTCACCTCGTGTGTCTGGAAAAACGGGGATTTAGCCAAAGCATCCTTGATCTCCTTTAGTCGCTTAAGGTAGACAGCCTGCATGAATAAATACATGTGTGTGAAATGATATGGTGAAATTTAAAGGTATTGTCACAATGCATATGTTTAACAACTCACATTAAATAGAATAAAGGAGGTTTTAACTAAAAAGAAATTTGTCATAAATGGGCCATACTACCAAGAACATTGCATATTTTAAGACAATACCCACAGTTCCGGGCACTCAAATTCTGCTTTGTCCAAGATTTCATATTTTATTAGATTCACAAATTGATAAATAATCTGATCTGTTGGAATAAAACCTCGAAAAATTGGATACAAGGTGGTAAAATCTTCAGAAATTATATAAATAAAATGCTGGGTAGGGTTGGGTAAGTTAAAATTAATTTTAACAATGTTAATCAAAAATGTATTGTATTTTACTGTTTTCATTCAGTATAAGGGTTTATGTAAAATAAGACAAATTACCCAGCTTAGCAAAACTCTGCAGACAATTTATGAATTCCCTCTAAACTACTAGCATTCACCTGGTATTTAAATATCCACAATGGTATTAACATGAACAAACTTACCAATATATTTTTGTTTCCTCTAACAAAGTCTTGGAATGCTTCTGTCACTTGCTCACGAGTCCTAGTCTTTTTGAAATCTCTGTACACTGTCCCATCTTCTTTCTGAAAGTGTGAACATGAAGAAATGTTGTGGATTTTAAAAAGTTTTTAACTGCACTTATCTGTTTTCCAAAATCATAGTCATTGGAAAACATCAGTTCAATGCTCTTTGTTTTACGCATCAGGAGCCAGCAAAACCGCTGCCACAGGTCTGATTGTAGATTTTTTGCCCATGCCATTACACTATAACTAAAATCTAAATGGATAAAAGCTCCATTATAAATATACATGCCTATAAGCAATGCAACCAAGAAAAAAGCGATGAAAAGAGAAGATGATTTTAAAGATAATTAATAGAAAAATTATTTCAGTGATTCTGACATGCTTAGGCCAGCAGAGAAAGGTTTGGTAGCCCTGATGGCCCACCACTGGAATTTATCAAAATCAAGCACATTATGAAATACAGGTTTTCAACTGAGTAATGTAATCTCATTAGCAGTATAAGTAAAGCTATAAAATAGTAGATTGCAAATGCTATGAAAAAATGAGTAAAACGTTGCATATCCAGGGTTTCCCACTTGACACTACTCAAATATATATAAAAAAATACCTTGATGCCTTCAATACGAAAGCCTAATGTGGCAGTTGAGCTAATGGTCTCTCTCCACTGCATGTATCGAGGTTTAGTAACTGCTTTCTGCTCATGTTCCTCTGATGTTGGAGCATATGGGTCAACTTCAATCATCTTTTGATACATATCATTTCTTAGAGTAGGCTTTTTTCTTGCTTTCATCAGCTCTTCTTCCAAATATGTCCTGCAGAGCACAGAAAAAATTGGCTTCTTAGCCAGCTTTAAATTTATATATTGCATTGCATTGCAAAACATATTGCATTCAACACTTATTTAAAACAAGAAAATCCCAACAAATAAACAAGCATTACCTTGAACCCACATGAAAACAACTGCAATCATTTTATAGTTTTACATACACTACTGAATAAATATGTTCATGCTACAGTGATAATTTCATGATATTAGAGAGCATTTTAGTAGAAGCATACAATGTTAATTTCCTCATCTTAAACAACTAATTAAAACAAAAGCCAACAACAGTGGTTAAATTGCCCACTTCGCAAAAAACGTCAATTTGTATCAATAATGTATTATGATCACCCTTGATCATCTATTACAGCTTGACCACAATGTCTCACACTGTTCACAAGTCTTATTGTCCGCTGAGGCATGGCATGCCATAATTAATAAAGGGTTGTGCTCAGGTCATTGAGGTTTTGCGGGACAGAGTACATGATGACAAAGGTGATCCCATCCCCTTTCTTATGCATTTTTCATGCAGAGGCAAAATGAGTGGAATAATAATGTTATTTAAGTAGTATGGACTTGTCACTGTACCTTTCACAAAGTGTAGGGCAGTTCTGTATACTATAAACATACCTGCCCATACTAACATCAACACCACCAAAGGCAACACTGGCTGATGTATAGCGCTCTTCTCTACAAAATTGATTCAAAAAAATTTCTGGTCAGTGTCAATCGACTTTCAACACTACTGAGGCTCACAGGACCCTAATCCAGCACGAATGCTCCTGAAGATGATGTCCCACTTAAATCTTAAATAGAGTGTGGCGATCACAATCAAATTAATCAGTGTGAGATGTGGCCATCCACGTATATACGAGGAAGACAATAAATATAAATTATAATTAAACAAGGAAATGTATTGGATAATTCATGGAGCAAACGCCTGTAGTGGATTTAGCTTAGCTCCTTGTGAGAAAACAGCAAATTGTGCAAAAAGTATTTAAGGTTCCCTCAAAAGCCAAATATATCTAATTTTTTGTAAGTAAAAAATTCTAAGTAGTGTAACTAATACATTTTGTTCAGTGTAAAAATTTATGTTTTTTTTTTTTTAAACTAACCTCACACCCATTTTGCAGTCCATAACACAAGGCATATCAAAATCAGCTAGCAAGTCTTCCATCTGGTTGTATTTTTCACCATCCTTCTCAACATCACCATGGTAGGCCGGCACATATGGCTTCAGCACATCATTCATTAGGCGAATTAGGCAGCGCTGCTCATATTCGCAGTGTTTTTTCAGTATAAGACCTTTGGCCCCTGCCTTGAAATTGCCTAAAAGATGCAAAAATGCAAAATATGTTTTTATCCTAATGCACAATTCTAGAAATGTGTTTTTTTACATAGTGCAAAATGTGCTTACTAAGACCTACCTGCATGACCAGCTAACTGGATCCAAGGATACTTTTTTTTAAAAGACATTAAAAATGGCGACCACTGCACCATGTTCTTGATCTTCTTCCATGATTTATGCTGTGTAATGACAAAAAAAACATTAGTTGTCCTTAGCATTCGGGTAATGTAATTGTTGATGACAGTACACTATAGACAAAAAACATGGATTAAGGATATACACTAGTCACAAAAACCCAAAATTATTGTTTCCCCCAAAGTGAAAAGATAAAAATATGTGTCTTTGAAAACCAACTTTGGAATCCTCAACCAGAAAAGTGTTAAAGTAACAATGTAAAACACATTATGATATTCACACAAGCTGCACAATAGTCTTTTTCGAGAACCGACAATTACAGATAATAAAAAAAAAGCTAAGTCTAATTTATTGATAATAAAAGAAAGAGACATCCCGGTTACATAGACGATGTTGGTGGCGATGAACACCTTTAAATACCATTGAATTCCAGTTGCGGTTACCTAAATCTGCTAAAAAAAAAATATGATACAGTAATTCCTTAAAAAGATGACCACATTTCATGTAGTAGATAAATGGTCTGATAAACTTCTGAAATTATCATAACAAAAAAAATACACAAAACTTTAGAGTTACATTTAGAGTTGCATGCAAACTTTTTCACTGGACAAAAAATGTCACTGAAGTGCATGCAGTTTTAAATATGTATTAAATAAATTAAATAATACTTCAAATAAAAACTTCAAACATAGCCAGTTCCTGTTAAAGAGTATTATGACAACACTACTAGGTTATACCACGATGTCACCAAAAAAATCAGGCCACATTTTCATGAATGGCCAAAATAATAAGCACAAAAAACTGCAGTGACAATCCTCGTTGGTTAAAAAGGCAATGCATAACACCTGGGCAAGGCAGCAAAAAAGCAAACTGTGTTATTACCTGAATCTCTCTGGCGATGAAAATAATTGTTGTTGCAAGGAAATTTATTGCAGGTAAAAGCAGACTCCAGATGTGTGAGGCAAACGACATGTTGCCCACAGTAGGATGACAATCCACTGTGCCGCATAGAAAATAAATATCTGCAAAACTTGAGGGAAAAGGAAGGCAGGGCAACGGCCCTCTCATTTGTTTCTTTGCACAACAGCATTTAAAAAACAACCAGGCCATGCAAATAAGTCAATGTGTCACGAACTTGGGACAGGACCCTATGGAAACACTCTCAGACACCAACTGAAGAGCTCACCATGCAAATCTAAGAGTTCTTCAAACATTTTAGTTAATGTGACTTTAAAGCAAGTATTATCTGCTTGTTTTATTCATAAAGTAAGTATTGTATTTAAACAGTAGCAAACTAGAATTGATAGCCTGATGTTTTATACAAAACTAGTAAACACCAGTAAACTGGTTTACAAAACTAGTAAACACATTCAACATAATTTATTATTAAGTATCCACTACTTGAATACACAAATATACTTGTGCAACTTTAGTGAAATAGGAAATAAGTAGGGCTGTCCACAACCAAGGATTTTGTTGGTCGATCAGTGGTCGTCATTTACTCCAACTAATCGACTAGTAG
>JAOTRQ010069113.1:0-12626 GCA_028565875.1 Hoplisoma paleatum
TGTGTGTGTGTGTGTGTGTGTGTGTGTGTGTGTGTGTGTGTGTGTGTGTGTGTGTGCGTGAGTGTGTGTGTGTGTGTGAGTGTGTGTGTGTGTGCGTGTGTGTGTGTGTGTGTGTGAGTGTGTGTGTGTGTGTGTGTGTGTGTGTGTGTGTGTGTGTGTGTGTGTGCGCCTGCTAAATTTACTCAAACACCGACACAATGTCTGCACATTAAACACTTTGCTTAACAATAACTGACAGCTGCTTTAAAGCCTGTAAAATCTGTCTTTAAGCCTTGTGGCTTTTATTGTGTACTTGGGGAAACAAGACACACACACACACACACACACACACACACATTGCTCTTTTTGGAATTCAGGTCACACTACAAGTTGACACAAATGTGGTGGTTGTGTCCTAAACCTGATCAAATCTGATGTTGTCACTCCAGTCCAGTATACTGAATGTATAATCTATATATTGTATGAATCAGTGTGAACCAAAAGTATCGAGTTCAATGGCATTATTTTGTACACACTTATGAAGCATTTTATTACACTTTGCTGCTTTGACAGTCGATCCAGGTATTCTTCACCTTCCTGTATGGAATGTAGGGTGAGATCTTAGTCCTTTGACAGCTGGTGTTGACTGTGTGTATGTGGGGAGGGGGGAGAGACGACATGGCAATGTAGACATAATGCGTAAAATTACTTCCTCACAGTTTTGATTTCTATGGCACTAATATGGTAATAACATGGTAGGTACTGTGTTGTTCTAGTGTTCTAGTACCTCCAATTGACCTGGTAACATTTTGAATTTTGTGTGGAAACCGGAGCACCCAGTAGGAAACCCATATTGGCATGAGACAAATTTCATCACAACTTTCACCAGACCTGGGGATCGAGTCCAAGACCTCTTGCTGACAGTTCTACTCACTACGCCATTATGACTTCTACTACTACTACTACTACTACTACTACTAATAATAATAATAATAATAATTTTAATCTATTTTGTATTTTTATTTCTATACACACTGTCATTCTGTCTCAATGCCAGAGGTCTTCTGCACAAGTTTAAGCATGGCCAAGAATGAAACATTTAGCTAACATATGGCTAGCTGCTCAGGCCAAAGTCTCTGAGAAAGAAGATAAAAGAAAATCCAGAACAATATGAGCCAGCAATGCCATCATATGCGTTCAAGACAAAGGCAGGCTTTTTAAAAATAGAACTGGCACATTTGTGAAGAAGAAACCACGATAAACAGAAACATTTCCACCTGAATTGAAGTAATTCGCAACAAACACAAACTTAAAGAGTCCCTGTCTGTATTAAACATTATTTTTAAACACCAGGATACCCCCAACCAAGACAAAACTGTTCCAAGTTGCTGTATAAAAAGTTGCCGTATGAAACTATTTGAGCAAAGCAGTTTCAGAACTGGCATGGGGTGTGTTTGTGTACGTGTGTGTGTATGTGTGTGTGCATGCGTGCGTGTGTGTGTGTGTGTGTGTGTGTGTGTAGGGGAGTTGCCGCCCAGGCTGTAAAATTCAAAAACATAAATGTAAAAGTAATGAAATGAACAAGGAGCTTCACTCACACTAATGAATCAGTAAATTCCATATGTCAGGAGCCGAGGAAAGCCAAAAAGGTTCCAAGTGTTGCTGTGTTTGCAGTTTTATTTGATCCACGTGGCTAAATGGTACTTATTTTAAAAGGATTCAGTTCGATTTTATTATTGACTTTTGACCTTTATACTGCAAGTCTGGTCACGTTCTACATTCAACTGACGTTATAATCAACCTCCTACAATGCTTAAACACCTCAGCTGTCTTTTAATCTCACCTCATTTACTTAATTTGCATTGTAAAATATTTGACAACTCTATGCAATAAATAAAGTCAGGTATTTCAATTAGATCTCGACCAAATTGTACACAGAAGCATATCATTTAAACAGCAGATTAGCCAATCAAGGACTGTCATGCTTAAAATAAACCAAAGGTTGCCAGATGTCAGACAATGTGTTGCATTCATTATCCAAACTTCAATGTTTGGTTTACAAAAGGTTCACTGCAGACATTGTCTGATTTTGTAGTTTACTTTGTCTCCAAAAAAACCCGTAATTACTTGCTACTGGCTACAAAAAAGTTTTATTAAAGGTGATTTAGTAAAGCAACTTGTATTATAAGAAAGGTCGATTAGCTTCTTTATTCAGTTTATTAAAACGTCAAGATCAGATTGTGATTGTCATTTGTGTCATTTGTTTATGGTTGTAACTGAAATAAGTCTCAGACATGGAAACCTTGTTAAAGTGATGGAATTGTTATGACAGAAGCTGTGGGAGACAAATGCACATGATACCACAATGAATTGCAGCTTTCCAGACATTGATTTTTAGCTCTGATTACATCAGGGTAATAAATAGATCTAATAACCACAGGTAAAGACATCAGTTTGCTACAAATATACAAAAAAACAAACATTATTTACTTCACATGTTTTCATGTATTTCATATATTGTGTCATTTATAAAAAGTCTCTTAAATAACATAAATATTTGGTTGTACTTTCTCTCTATTACTTATAATAATAATAATAATAATAATATAATAATCCATATGTACTTTGTGCTTGTATGAAATTGGGCTACCATGAGAAAACCTGAAGGAGTTAGTGATTCAAATGGTTCAAACTTGAATGCTTTTCACCTGTGCTTCCTCATAATTAATAATATATAACAGAGATTAATCATTGCCTCTCAACAAAGGATATCTATTCATCCCCTCGTACCAGAAGCATTTTATTATTCCTTACACCTGCTGCCTTATTTGTGTTGTAATAACCCACAGCTGAAAACTGCCTACAGAACAGCACAGTAACTGCTGCTGTTCATAGAATATGAACACACACTTTTTTTGCCATAACTTATAAACAAGTCCTGAGGTACTTTGGTAATTTTAACACCAGAAACGATTTTGGCTTTATTCTGTAATAGCATGTTTAATGTCCACAAAAATCTAAGTCGGAGCAGTCGGAAAAGAATGCATCTGTGGTGTGTAAAATGTGTCACACGTATCAGCATCAGTAATAGATCTGTCTGTCTTTATATGCTTGCAAATTCATCTGACGGGATTTGTGTTTAGAAAGCTTTTGTTCAAGATCACCCGCGGTTTTTGCTGTGCGGTTTTCAGGACATGCTTGTGATCTAGGACTTTCATCAGAACCTTTTTAACATCAGAGACACAACATGCGTTTACACGTCATACTGCTGATAATACTGGAGAAATAGTACTGTTGACTTTTAAATGTTTATTACCTCGTCCCTTCCAGATCTGGCTTAACATTAAGCGAGCAAAAACATGATTGCACAAAAACTGTGTTCATCCTTAAAAAGGTTTGACGGGTCTGTTACATTGGGTAGCCAATGTAACAGACAGGTGCTGGAATGCGTTAGATTTATTTTTAATATATGCTGTTGACTAAAGTATATAAACTTGTTGGCAAACATGAAGATATGCCATGTCAAGTACTAACAGGTGGACAAATGTCTAAGTGAGGGTAAACATCTTGGTTTGATGACCAGATGATGGCAACATTGAATACATTAAGCTTGACCAAGTAACCTTCTGATCTCTTGTCTGGCATTGATGGGCTTCAAGGTCTGAGTCGCCAGTGATGCTATCACATACTTGGCAGTGGTTGAAGGTGGGATGGCTGAGCAGTAATAACCATAACAATATAACAGACCATTCATGCTAGACAAGTGCTAAGGATTTTTTGCTGTAAATAAGATGTCAACCACTTGGTAAATAAGATGTCAGTGTAGTGACAGCACTGTTCAGTGTGAACAGATAGTCGTTCTCCAGAGTCTCATGTTGACATGACAGTCAGCTGGACTTGCGTATGTTTTAAATGATGACAGGATCCCATGTGGCTTGTTCTACATCTGGTTTAGATCGACGTTGTCAACTGTAAGGATCAGAATAATTTTTGTTCTTTTTTGTCGAGTGATTAAGGCTGTAGACTGTATTTAAAAAGTCTTTGTTTTTATTAGTCAATGTGAGTTTTTAAATTGGGACATACAAATAATTTTGTACGTTCATCATGACATTGTTTAGTAATTATTTGCTTTATGTAATTATGTCGTTTCATCATAAAAAACTCAAGCCAAGCTTATAACTTAATCTGGTCCATTGCAATAAGCACCTTAAATTACAATCAACGACTCTGGTATCCTCTCGCTATCATGCATCAAACAAATCAAGTCTATGTAGTTCCATGGCTGATAACACAGCATAGGTTTGAGTCTCAGCTGTGATGGGCTAGATTAAAATCAAAGTAATCGTTTTCTATTTAAACATACAAAACCTTTGAATTACGGCAGTTTGTGGCAGATTCTCTGACATATCTTCAGTTCTCTCTATAGGGTTTAGGTCTAGACCTTAAGTAGACCAGGAAAGGACAATGAGAGACCCCTATTTCACTACAGTGTTGTGTCTTGCTTTTACCAGCCATACCTTAGTGTTTTGATCCTAGAAATAAATAGTAACCACATATTTGCTCAGACCCAGAATACTATTTTAACCACAGTGCATTTTACACAGGGCAGAATTACTTCAGTCGTAACTTATCAGCTCTGCCAACATTTAAGGTGCTTATTACAATGAACCAGATTAAGTAGTAAGCTTGGCTTGAGTATTTTAGTAAGAAAAGACAACGTTCTGATCACAAGACGACTGCCATGACTGCCCAGATTATTCAGGCGTATTTGTTGTTATTTCATGAACAAATAATTGTTATCCCATTAAACCCAATGAATAAATTTGTGAAGGAAGTTTTTATGCTGATACAGTGACGGTACAACTTGGTACAAGAACAATGTACTACAAATCTTTTTATTGTATTTAGTCAGTTAATAACAGATTTTGGTTGCTCCTTTTTGCCTGAGTGGTCGTAGTAAGAATCACGTCAACAGTGTAACATAAAAATGCATTACATTAAGCTTTTAAAACCAGTAAACAATAGCAGTTTCGTTTTATGACCTACATCGTCAACTTTGCATTTTTGTTTTTCTTTGTATGCATGTTTGCTTAGACAGCATTTTCTTAAGCTTCTCGACAAGCAGCTGGATATTATGAATCTCTCTTGAGAGGTCCCGAACATTTCCTATGCATGACTAGAGTTCCTGGCAAGCTTCCTCTGTTGAGCTTGGAGCGCAGAATCAGGCCAGGCCGACGTTTTTTTTTTTGTTTGTTTGGTCGGCACTTCCTATGAGCCATGTTCGTCATCTTTAGTTGTAATATCACATGACTAAGTTCTGTGGAGGAAGGAAAGATCTGGAAGTTCAGCAGACTGATACGATTCTTACCGTAGCGCTATATGTTTCATGCTTCATTACACGCTTACTAACGAGCTCTTCACTTCCAGATATTTCAGCAGACTTGCTGTTTATCTGGATATAAACGATAACACTGATAAAGCTATGGAAAGTTATCGGAGTTCTCAAGAACTGAACAGGAGGAAGTGCGTTTGCAATATCTCTTTAAGACAGATTACTCTCAAAATTGGGTTATCTAGCCAATAAGTAAATTAACAAACAAAATCAATACACACTAAAGTGTATGTATCATAATATTGTTTGATTGCACTTATATTAAAGCGGATGCACCCATAGAATGACCTGAATAGTGTGACAGGAGGCCAGCTGGTGTGTTATTACTGAACCGTGTATCATAGGGTTAAAGGCTAACAGCGTGGTATTTCTGTTGGGAATTTACAGCCTGGCATGAGTACTAAAGTACCCATGCTTTTTCTTTTGATCATCCTATTAATAACCCATCCTGTGCCCTGACACCCTCGTTGCAACTTTACACACATACAAACCTATACACAGCACATGTTCAAAACTACCAGGCTGCATTTTTTAATCTTGTACAACAAGTGTAGCTCTCAACAGCTGGAGTTTAAGCAGATAAACTGGGGCCGTGCATCAAGTAATCTTCAAGACAGGCCATAAAATAACGGATTCGAAACTCTTGCTCAATAGGGCCATTCAACAAAGCCATTGTGAAGCGTTAGTAGTTGAAAAAATTATCCAACCTTTACGTGTGCTGTGCTTTTAGTAAACATGGAAGGGAATATGGGCCATTGTGAGTCCAATGTGCACAATATTCACAGCAGTCCTTAACTGTGATCCTGTGTGTTATTGTCCAAACAGGGTGGTCAAAGAGGAGATATCGGACGATAACGCCAAGCTGCCTTGCTTTAACGGAAGAGTGGTTTCATGGGTAAGTGGCATGGATGGTTTCCTGACCCATTGTGACAGATTGTGGAAATTGATATAACGCAGTGTAAGATTATCCCACCATTTTCGGTTTCCCGTTTCCCCTTTACAAAACCAACCAACCAACCAACAGAATTGGTTGGAAAACTTGTGATTGAAAAAAAGTTTGTGACTGAGTATTAAGTAGTAGCGTCTCCGTACTTGCTGTGATATCATGGAGGATTGAATCAAGCTACTCAAGCTATTCAGCACCTCAGAAAGCTACCAATTAGACTTTTGGCTGCAAGTAATCATTAATTGTTAGTGTTTACACTGTTTGTAAATTGTTTCTCTGGATCTGGCTGGCAGCGGGCTACCCACTTAACTCTCATTAAATGGCTCATTATAAAGCACATAACAGCTCCTATGCGTAGGTGATTTTGTTTGAGCCTGTTGGGTCCATGCTGTTCCCAGCTCAGTAAAGGCATTCTGTCGTAGTCGCTCTTTTTCGCATTACTTATGTGAAGAGACTCCTCCTGAGAGTTTTGTATTTGTGTGTGTGTATGTGTGTGTGTGTGTGTGTTTGGCTGTAGTTGGTGCTGACTGAAGGCTCACACTCAGATGGCGGCTCTCATTGCCCGGAGAGCCACTCCGAGTTGCCACCCCCACTGGAGCGAACAGGAGGCATCGGAGACTCCAGACCTCCCTCCTTTCAGTAAGTGCTCTGTAAAAATGCAACTAATTCAGCCTCAGTTGGTGCAGTTTTATTGTGGTCTCAGTTCGTGTATAGTGCAGATATTGTTTCGTGCCAATAAACTTGTGTTATGCTGTAAACGCAGCAGGAGATAACTGCACACTAGCACTCTAATTAAATCCACAACCCTCAAGACCCAGACCATAACAGGAAGTCATGGCTCCACAGCAGATTGGTTTAATGGTGGTTAATGAAAACTGACTTGAAAATCCCCCCCCTTTTTAAACAAGGAATAATAACCATGAATATTAAAAAAGTTTTTTTTAATTCTTTGCAGTTATAACATCACATAGGGATTTAATTCCATTCGGTTCTAACATATGTAGCGTGACTTAGAACTAGTAGTGGCTGAGATACTGGACTAGTCACCAAAACCACTAAGGTGCCACTGCTGGACTCCTCAAGCCTCAATCACTTATTTATTTATACCGCTGCTAAGGGATCCCTTATCGCGGTCGTGTGGGTATATAACGACACAAAGCCCTTAGCGGAATCCTTTTTTCATCCCTGCTATGCCAGTTCCGATTCATTTCACACTCCCAAAATGCCAATCTAACTGGGAGAGTTAGACCTGGCTTTGAACAGGGTTTTCTCCAGACTAGACGAGTTATTTCCCAGCAAAGTCAGCTTGGCATTTTTTTCATCTACTTGCTTTGTGAACTTGACAACTGGGATAGCGAAATGGAAAATAGTCTTCTTCAAACTGTTGCCACAGCGTTAGAAGAATACACTTGTCTAGAAGGTCAGTGTTCGCTGTTACATTTCAAAGGAGGAAGAAGAACCTTCTAAGACTTTATTTCACCCCAATCCAGCTTTATAGCTGGCACTGACTGCCAGCTTGTTCATGCACTTTTCAATTTCTGAATCATACAAGAGGATCGTTGATGGATTCTTACACGACGATACTAGGACTAGGCACCTCAGTGGCAAAGCATACTATTATGTTTGCTCACCACATTATTTGGGAGAAGGCACGCTGTCGTATTGAGTATTGAGTGAACCGTTTCGCTTTAGCGGTCTCACCTCAATAACTGAAGTTAAAATTTACGTTTGTGAACCAGTAGGCATTATCAAATAGCAGATCTTCTTTTGCTGCCCCTCCGGTTAACTCAACTAGTAGAGCATTCTGTCTCTGACACTTATCACCAAGTCATGCCCTGGGTGATCGGATATATTTCTCATGTTTATTTCCATGGATTAATTTTCATCAGCTACACCCAGGCATGATCAAAACGAAGGGTTCAAACCTCACCACTGGGTTGCTACTGTTGGGCCTTTGAGCAAACCTTCAATTGCTCAGACTGTATTTTGTAACTACTGTAAGATGCTTTGGATAAAATGTTGAAAATATAAATATCTGACTTCATGTTTACAGCGCTATCCACCATACAAACCATATAGCAACAGATACACATGGAGGTTGTTTTGGGATGCTCTGGGACTGCTTTGTTCCTGCAGCACTTGGATGATTGGTCAAGTGATGAACCATGAATTCTGCTCTATATCAATAAACCATTCAAGGAGAATGTTCGGCTGTCAGTACATGCAACAAGCCATTGAACTGGAGCGCTCAAGCGAATCCACTTCTGGATGGCTCAAAAGCACACAAGCAAAAACGATCATTTGTTAATGGGAAGATTTCAATGTAGGAAGTCAGAAAAAAACAAAATTGGGTAGGAGATAAATTATTTACACAGTATTGTATTCTAGTTTGTCTCTGATCAGCCATTGCACTTAGGTCCTGAATCTGATGGGACCAGAGGCCACTTTAATAGATGTCTATTTTAAGCTTGCATTTAGTAGTCCATTTGATGAACTAGACCTACTACACTGTTCGAAATTAGATTTGCATTTTTGTTTGCCAGTATTTCACAAATTCCCTTTAAGTTTGCATCTGATTTGAATAAAAGCTAGTGAAGCATTACCAAACAGCTGAGTTTACTCATCTCTGAAATGTTGATGCAGTAACAGATGTCTATTGACTAGCGAGAGGAGAGATCTGTTATCGTCCAGCTGACAGCCATCTTCATAAATCATAACCAAAACCCTGTGCTCATCTCCAGGGTTTTCATTCATACAGTTGTGCAGTGCGGGTCGTTTTGGGGACGTGAATGCCTCGAATAAAACATTTGGTTGGTTAAATGTGAAAGGGAGTAAATAAAGTTGGGTGGAGCCGTTGAATTCTTCGGCTGGTCATGTGTATTGGACTAGCCCTAGTGGTCGTGTCACCATCGTGCCAAAGTTTGGCGTCAGCTTTTATATGGTTTTTAAAAACAAAAGAATTAATTGACTGAATATATGAATCGAACCAAATTCCGATGAATTCTACCAGTTATTTGTGCACCGGTGGTTTTATTGTGGGTTATTAGAAATGCAGTAAGCAATTTTGTTTCATTCTGGGAGAGACAATAAACCGGCAAAGACCTTAGAGACCCTGTTAAAACATTACTGTGAAGTTTTTTTTTCCTTTTTTAAAAGTGTTCGGCTATCATATGAAGCACTGAAGCATCAGTGTGGTTGGTGTGTTTATTACTCCAGGGTCTAAAACCAAATCCATGCAGTCTGTTCTGTCCTGCTGTCCATGTTGGTCAGCTAGTGTACAACTGGACTCATTCTCATGCTAAGGGTGTTCTATACATTTCCTGTGGTATATACTGCCATCTTGAGGACAGCCTTTGAGGCCTATTCTCAATGCTCCTTTCTTTTGTCATCTCTCTCGCTCTCTCTCTCTCTCTCGTCACCTTTCCAACTGCCCAATTTTCCTCCGGATTAATTCAGCATATTCCCAGTTGTATGCTCCTCTCACTGCAGATCTCCCCTATTTACATTACAAAGCTACACTGTAACCACAGTAAATAACCAACTATTATCTCCAGCCTATTCCTTTTGTGTTGTATTATTCAGTACTGGTGAATATATTCGGAGTGATGAGGAGAATAAGTGTTTTCCAGGCGCTGTGCAGTTAAACCGGATTAGCAGACATTTAAAGCACACAGTTCCATTACCCTAAGGACTTGGTAGGGTGCTACATCTGCCTTAATCTTTCATTCCAAGCTTGCTGTGCTCCCCGGTCTTCCCGCTGCTGCCTCCCTCCTTTTTCGGGATCAGCAGCTTTAGACGCACAATAAGATGAATAGAGGTCATACGCAGTATGACCAATGAGCCTTAAAGCAGGGAGGGATTATGTCATAAGCTTTTATGTATGGAGGGCCTCGTGATGCTCATTCTGCTTTGGTGATGATGGTATATCATCTGCTAGGGGTGGGAAGAACGTACATTTAAGTGAGCAATTTAAATATTAGCAAAATTTGCGCGGGCTTGATTCTTCGTGGTCCCACAACCTGGTGGGACTATAAAGCAGTAACAAAAAATAATGATACATTTACAATAAACTGAAAGTATAATTAAATAAAATTGAGTCAACAGTAAATTTTTATCTCATAAATCTTTAAAATGTATTGTTATATTTGTATTCATTAGTCAAAGCATGTCTTCTGGGAGAGGACATGTCGGTCCATAGCCACCAGAGAGAGACAACACATCACATTTACATTTTCAGCATTAAGCAGCCGCCTTTATGCAAATAGACTTTCAGTACAATTACAGTCAACAGTTTGAGCAATTTAGGGTTAAGAGGCTTTGCTCATGGGTCCAACTGAACCAACCTAGCAGTGCTGGGACTCAAATTAGTGTCCTTTGGATTACCAGTTCCAATATCTTAACTACTAGGCTACTCTTGGCATGGTATATGAAACAGTTACACACTTCTTATTGTTATTATTTCATTTTGAGCATTGCGCATTATTTTAGTCAGATTTGTAATGTCTTAAAAAGTCATATCAGTAAGAAATTTCTTTTCTGTCTATATTAGCCGAAGAAAATGTTTTTTAAAATCAAATAAAAATGACTTTTATTTTGTCTTAATGACATTCGAATGCTTGATACTCTGTCAGACACGTTCTCGTTTTTTTAGACTTTAGGTGCAGTTCTCACCAGCTTCAGGTTTCTGTCCTGCCCAAGCAACAGCATTCCATACGCTCTGATAGAATAACCAGCCCCACGGCACATCCTAACACACACACACACACACACACACACACACACACACACACACACACACACACACACACACACACACACAGCCCGGTGCTGGAGGGCTTGAGGCTGATTTACTGTTCAACACTGGTGATTCCCACACACCAGGTAGAGAAATGCTCAAACATACAAAAATGATATATGATGGAATACATCATGCTTTTTGCAGGCCAATTTCTTTTTGCCACATCTGCCACATCTGCACATCAAACGAATCCTGAACTAAACTTAATGGATATCTGATACATCAATTACTACATACGTTTTTTTCATTGTATACTCGGGATGCTGACCCACTGAATGCTGTTGCGGCTATTTTTTAGTGTAATCTATTTCGTTATCAGCAAACTACCTACTTATTTTTGCTGCTTACTAGTTAATGTAAAATTTGATTTTGTATAAAGTTATCAGTATTTTTTTTAAAGTATTATTAGAAGTTTTAGTCATAGCCAGCTAGAGCTTATGTCTTTCTCTTCTCCCAGCTGCCACAGTCAATATTAATAAATGAGGGCTTAGATGGACACTCTCCCTCCGACATGTTCAGAGGAATCAGCTGCTTTTTTTCACCTGCTAGTGTTGGGACCTTGGAAACTGCAGTGTCGAACGTGCATATCCACACATTACAATTTGTAAACACCTGCCTCCATGCAGCCACCTTGTTGCACCTTGTTCAAGATATTGTCTCTTCTGATAGCAAGAAAAGTGTTTACATATTTATTGTGTTGAATATGTATACTTACCTAAGATCCATATCTTAAGATCTGTGTATGTGTGTGTGTGTTTGTGTGTGTTTGTGTGTGTTTAGTGCCAATGCTGTGAGCAGTCGGGACGGACTGGACACAGAAACAGGAACAGAGTCCTTTGTGAGCCAGCGTAGAGAGCGGGAACGAAGTCGCAGGGTTCGGGACAACAAATGTAAGTTCAATAAACTGTAAATAATCTGTCACATATTTATAGCAAATGATCTACCACAAAAGTAATAAAGGGACAAGGACATGTATGTTTATCAAAAGGAGCCATAATCAAAGGTGTCTTCTAAAACTTTCAGTCACGCAAACGTGTCTTTTTTATGAAATTATAATCATGTTTAGTTAAAACATTAAACATGTTTGTCTTTTTGTAACTTCACACATAAGGAACATTGAAAATATTGAACTTTTTTAAAGAAATGTCAACACTGTTTAATACTTGCTGTTAGGTCTGGTTTCCTCAGAAACATTTAGTGCAAGGCAGGAATTCCATGGACAGCGTGGGGTTAATCCATCCAAGATTCTCAGTGATGTGATGGCTTGTGGCAATATGTGAATAGTGTGAATATATCTTCATATTAACATATAAATGTAGATATCAAGTATATTATTGTAAAAATTATTTGTAAAAAGCAATGGAAATAAAGTCTTATTTATACTGGTATATTGATTTATTCTGCATCAGACCATAAGGGGGTGCACTATAGCTTTTATAACAATAGAGTGAGTGCTTGTATGTATATATACCTAAAAGAGCTTTAATTGTTGGCGACTTTAATATTCATTA
>JAOTRQ010069124.1:0-11178 GCA_028565875.1 Hoplisoma paleatum
CATTTAATAGCATTGCACATACCATTTATGAGACTTGTATCTTTACCGAAGGGTGGCCAAAATGGTGTGCATGGGCCGGTCACGTGTGTTCCAAGTAACATAACAGATGTAACGCAAATTTTACCTAGATCTGAAGATGCTGATCTCATCATTCGTGTAAAATTAAAGAGAAAATTAACCTACAAAGGACATTATAAATATGAATTTGTCCATCCAGACAAAATCAAATGTGCATTGTCAATTCTACAAAAGTATAACACATATTACACTGACATAAGGTTTAACAATGATTGGGTTAATCCACTAAGTAAAATTGAGGAAGAGGAGGACTGTGCCAATGGAATCGATGAGCAATTTGTGGACAACGATAACGAGGATGAGAACCCTGATGAAACCCTCCATGACCGACAACAACATGGTATGTTCATGGATACTTGTTTACAACCTGTTGATATAGCACAAGAAGTTCTGGATCAGCATTTTGAGGGAATACTGTCTGTTGCACCAGCAGAAGGAAATAATCCAGTAAGGTTATTAATCGATGAGTCAAATGAGGCCAAATGTTTCCCGGTTCTTTTTCTAAAAGGCAGAGGCACTTTTCATGATATTAGGAAACAAAGAATCACACTGTGTCGATATCTGAATACACAAATACTCAATGCAGATGGAAGATCTGCAAAAAATCTGGACAATATATTTTATGGACAGTACTTATCTGAACTGAACCAAGTTGTATCTAAATGTGTCTATTGCTTTGAGAAAAGGACATTCCATAAACAAAACAGATGTTACTTCTGAGATGCTAACAAATAAAGATTCTCGACAAAGGATTTTGAATTTTGATAAAGGGTATAAATTCTTGAAACCTATAAGAGGTACTCCTGTATACTGGAAGAGTGTGCAAAAAGGTCTTTTTACAATGTTAACAACTGGGAATTCCAACATGGTTCTGTTCATTTTCCTCTGCTGACCTCCGCTGGCCAGAATTAATTAAGACATTACTGAAGCAAGATGGGAAAGAGATATCGCCTGATGACCTTGACTGGTCAGAAAGATGTGCGTTGCTGAAAAGCAACCCTGTCACTGCTGCCAGAATGTTTGACCATCAATTTCACTGTTTTCTGAAAGATGTCATCAAGTCGAAAGCAAATATTGGAAAGATTACAGATTTTTTGAGAGTTGAGTTTCAAAACCGTGGTTCTCCTCACGCACATTGTTTGTTCTGGGTAAAAGATAACAAACAGAAAAAGATGATGATGAAAAGGTGGTGCAGTTTATTGATCAGTATGTCACCTGTGAAATGCCTTCAGATGAAAATATAGCCGCAAGCGGCGATTACGGGGTCCTCGCAGGGCAAACTTCTGACATGTATGCGCACTGTAGAGCCTTGTAGGAGATGTATGGCACATGAGATATATGGCTCTTTGAGATGTATGGCATTTTTTGGGATGTATGGCTCTTTATTTTATTGTCTTAGTTTCACCTGCAGGTGGCGCTTTGCCCAATTCAGTCCATCCCATAAATGTGAGTGTGCATGTGTGGATTGTTAAGCTCGTTAGCGTATGGTTGTGTGTGTCTGAAGTAGTGGAAAGAAGTGAAGGTAAGCACTGAATGTATAATAAAATGTATATTTTACGTGTAACTTTTAATGGAGTTTTATATGTCAACAGTGTAGTTTACATGTTTAAGAGTGTTTTTGATAGTGTGTATGCTAGAAGCATTTGTGAAGTAAGTTTATGTCCTGCATATTTTGACTGTGCCTGAAGAGTATTATATAACAGTGCAAATGATATTTAATAATTATTTGCTGTATATTGGCCATTGTGGCTCTATAATATGATTGTTTACAATAAAATGTAGCCGATGGTATGAGTTTTGTACAAATAAGAATTGAAGTGAGCTTGTATTTTGTAAGTTTGTAGTTAGGTAAAATTGCTGGATGCAGATGTTTTTTTTTTAGTATGTGTATATAATCGGTACATTTGAATGATGATTTCAATCAATAAAATTGTGTGCACGTGTGTTCTTTTTTAATGAGAAAATTATTTATTTTGTTCATAAATGTCATTTGATTCAGTGTTTGAACATGGAGGGGAGCAGCAAGAAAACAAAGACCTGCGTGGAGGACTGTGTCCATCAGGTGTCTGCCATTATCGAATCTGCATCCAAACATAAGTATTTTACTGGAGTCTTTCAAGAAGCCAGCTCTAGTTCTAAGCTGGTGGTATTTGCTGTGGACCAGCATCAAGCTTTCGTGTCTGCAGAAAAGTATCGGTAAGTTTATGCTGTTTAGTAAATGGTTGCAATGTTTACTGTTGTTGAGATAAAAATATTTATTCTAAAAAGATTTGTAATAAGTGATCTATTTATTTGTGTGTAATTTGTATTATTTTGTAGGACGCCAGTGAAAATGGAAAATGTCATTTTGTCACGACAGCAGAAGGTGGATATAGTGGCTGGTGGTCACTGCCAGCTGGATTGCGTCCGGAACTTGCCATTTGCATTCAATGCTAAAACATTAGAAGATGTGAAAACCAAAACAATTGCCGACATCTTGGCTGAGCCAGTTAGTTGTCAGCGAGTAAGTGAAATGGGATTGGTGGTCAAAAAAGTGAGATATGAGCGGTAGTCAGTAAATTCATGAAATTGTGCTTTTGTATGGCTTGTCTTTTATTCAACGAAAGCGTTAATTGGGGTTTCTGTGTAACATTTATGTCCTAAAAAAAGATTAACATATTTTCACTATGAAAATAGACCAAAAGAAT
Organism: Hoplisoma paleatum; assembly: GCA_028565875.1. NCBI lineage: Eukaryota > Metazoa > Chordata > Actinopteri > Siluriformes > Callichthyidae > Hoplisoma > Hoplisoma paleatum. The sequence continues at coordinate 2,766 of JAOTRQ010069124.1, forward strand.
TGCACGCATATGTAAAGAGAAAGTTATAATGTACTTTTGGGTATAGATTTTTAAGTTATGTTGAGCTATCTTACATTTGGTTTTGTGTTGTAGGTACATGTGACTGTCTGCATAATGGAGGAGAGGGAGAGGGGTAACCAAGGTCTTGTATGCGGTGTCTGATAACAGCATCATTGTGCCTAACCGTTTGGGGAAATTTGATAGTGCAAGTCAGCAAATGGTACAAATTGCAGCACGTGTCGACACGTACTTTTAACGGCAATGTGGCGCTGAGTACCACCACTCAGACTGTTGTCACAGAAGTGACTCCAAGTGGTGTGGCAGCAGCCGCAGTTCAAGATGATGCTCTAACAGTGTGTGGTGAGGTAATTGTTGCAGATGTAGTGCTGGAATATTTGTGCAACAAGAAACATTTGTTGCCAAACGTCAATCCCGACTCGATGTGAGCAGTGTCAAGGATTTAAAAAAAAATGCACATTTAAAATGTCTGGCACGTGGAAGAGTGACACTGATGGCGAATAATGGGAAAGAATACTTGTACCAATTAAACGATGGAATGTTGAGAAAAGAGTTAACGTTTCCATGTGATGGTGCAATAAATACCGATGAGCTGGCATGCCAGTTACTGCATTTTGACAATGTCTCAATTTTATCCCGTGGCGGTAGGATGGTGGCCTTTACTGTGAACAGTGCAGACAATGATAAGGCCACCACGTCCACAGCCAATCGAATTGAATGTTCCGAAGAAGTGCCAATTCATAAGCCCGGGAATATAGAGGAAACAGAGGAAGTACTGCCAGGGGAAGAAGATTTTGACAAGATATTTGCATTGTTTCCCAAGGCAAACGATGATTTCACGCCTGGTCCAAGTGAGCCGGCCCGAAAAAAAGCTGTAAAAAAAAAAAAAAATTTTGTGATAATATTGTTTGTTTCCCACAAGTTAAACTATGAAAAGTTATTTATAGTTTGTTGTTAGAAATTTTATGTTTACGTAGTTTTGGAGTTAATTTTGTTACTTTGATATTTTAACTAGGGTTGCACCGGATGGTACTTTTTTGAAAGTCTGAAGCACTATCCTGCCGGAACCGGAGAGTTTGTGCTCCGATCTATTTTGTATCATATCTCATTATAGCAACTCTGGAGAATTCTAGATAGGCGACAAACCGCCGACCAGACAAAACTAATAACTAAACAAGTATCAATAAATCACAGTTCAGTTTCTGTAACTGCCACATTTTACTTTGTAAATTTCTATGTCTTATATGGCTTGTGTTGTTTATCACTTGTAATTACTATACCACACTGCTAGAGGGTGCTGTGAGCGAGTACATAATATAGACTGCAGAAGAAGTCAGCGGCAAGATTTTTTGGACTAAGCACGGACTTTTTCACAAGAAAAACTAAAGACTGAGAAGTAAAGACATTCTAATTCCTTTTAGTCGCACACAGCCAATAAGTTTTCACGGTGTTGTTTTACGCAAGTTACCGGAGCATAAGAAGCTTCAATAAACATCAGTTCGAGAAAACCACTTGTGTCTGGAGGTGCTTCATGGGAATTATAGTGAAAACTTAGACTGTTCATCGGCGCGAGTGGCAAGTGCATGACAAGGACAGCATCAAGGTACCAAAAAACATGTCGGGGCATGAACAACGCGAGCACAAAACGGAGCTCTAAAGAGACACTTAAGCCGGGAGCTAGCTCACAGTGAGGAAAGGAGTACGCAGTTTGAAAGGCAACGTTCAAAATAAGGCTAAAGAAAGCGTGGACGTTTATTAAGCGAACTGTGATTCAAAACAATACCTGTGTAGCAATCTTTGGTTTATCTGTTTACATTATTCACAGCTTTCCAATTTCTATAAGTTAAGCTAAAGTAATAAGTTAAAAGGCCAGCATGTTTATTTTATACTGGTTCATTTTATTTTCAAGCGCGTTTCGGTTAATGCCATTTTGACTTGTTTTTGAAAGACCAGTAATCATAGTTAAGCCTTATATTGTACATACAAGTTAATTTAAGACTATTTAGGTTCTGTTTTTAAAACACTATTACAGTTATAAGTTACATTGATATTATAAGTATTTCATACTCTTTTGCTGACTATTAGACGTTAAAGACACTGTTTGCTACTACTTTACTGACAACTTTATACAATTTGATGTTTAACATGACTGAGCCAAATCAGACCCTAGTCCAACCGGAGCCTAACACAGATTCTCAAATTGATCTTGAAAAGGAAGTTATTAACCCTGAAGTCCCACAAGAATTTCCGTCCCAATTAAGGAGAAGTACAAGAGTCAAAACACTTACAGAGAAAGGGAAAGAAATGCAGGATAAAACGATTAAAGGACTTCAGCAGAAATTTAACTACATCTTTGAAAAATGGAGAACATGTGCAAAATCGTCTAAGCAGCCACTGTCACAATCAGAACCTTTAACTGAGGACCTGCTCAATGATATTATTAGTGATGTCACAGGACTTTCCGCAGATGTTCAGCGAGCATACAATGAGCTACGTCAACTAACACCTCCTGATCAAGAAACACGTCGCAAGGTAGATGTCTGTATACAGATCTCAAAGTTCATTGCATCCAAAGCTACAAGTTATATCCATAAGGATTATGTTGAAGAGGAACCAGTTTGGCCAGAAGTAGGCTCACTATTTGAATCATCTATCTGTAAGTCGCACATCTCTGAACGTTCTAGCAAATCCTCTGTAAGGCATCAAGAAGCCACAGCAGAAGCAGCTGCAAGTCAAGCTATTCTAAAGGTGTTAGAAGAACAAGAAATTGAACAGATTGAGATTGAAAGACTTGAATCTGAAGTTAGAAGAAAGGCAGCAGAGCAAGAAGCCTTAAACAAAAAACTTTGTTTAGAAAGAGAAGCAGAGGAGCTTAGGATGAGAATGCAAAGAGAAGAGGATGAAACTAAGTTTAAAGCGAAACAAGAGGAAGAGTATACAGCCTTGCAAAGATCACTTGATGAAAGAAAGAGGAAGCTGCAGCACTTGGAAAGGGTGAAGGACCTACGTGCAGCTCAAGCAAGAATGCAGGTGTATGATCAAATGAGTGTAACAGAAGAACCAAAGATGGTCATAACAAAACCCACAGAAAGAAAAGCCATTAAACATGTAACTGTTCCTTCACTGCAGGGGCATAATGCAACCCAGACTGCAACCACTCCTGCAAATGATGTTACAGCGGAACTTGTTAAGGCTCTAACAGGTGCATTAAATGCTAGTAGAATACCTGTCCCTGAACCATCAATCTTTAGTGGAGATCCTTTAAGATACAGTGATTGGAAGCTATCATTTAACACACTCATTGACCAAAGAAACATTCCAGAAAATGAGAAAATATTTTACCTTCGCAGATATGTGAGTGGACAAGCAAAGAATGCACTGGATGGATACTTCCTGCTTGGAACTGACTTTGCCTATGCTGCTGCATGGAAAATCCTTGACGAAAGATATGGGAATCCATTCTCTATTGCAAAAGCCTACAGAGATAAGCTTCAAGCATGGCCCAAAATCACATCAAAGGACAATATTGAACTCAGAGACTTTTCAGATTTTCTACGTAGTTGTGAAGCAGCTATGACCCACGTCAAGTCGTTAGAAATTTTAAATGATTTCAATGAAAACAGAAAGATTCTTTCCAAGTTACCAGATTGGCTTGCAGCTAGCTGGAACCGCAAGGTTATTGAAATTGAAGAAGAGACCAATAAGTTTCCTACTTTCAGCCAGTTTGTTTCTTTCTTAACAAGAGAAGCAAAGATTGCTTGTAACCCTGTCACGTCGTTACAGTCACTAAAGCAAGCTGAACCTGACAATTCAGACAAATTTAAATTTACAAGACAAAGAAATACTGGAGCTAAAACATTTGCTACAACTTCACAAGAGAAGACAACTTTAACATGTTTGTTCTGCAAGAAGCCCAAACATACTCTTCAGAAATGCAGAAGCTTTTTGGAAAAGGCTGTAACAGACAGAGTCAAGTTTATTCAAACCGAAAAGCTGTGCTTTGGTTGCCTTAAACCTGGCCATCATTCAAGAAACTGTATCAGCAGAAATGTCTGCGAGAACTGCAACAAAAAACATCCCACCTGCTTACACGAAGATCGCAACAAGGAAGAACAAAGGTCATCACATACCAAAACAAATGCAAGTAATGAGAAAATAAACCAACTGAATCAAGTTCAATTGCAAGAAGTAACGGCCACAGCTACAACAAACAGAGTCATACGTCAAAGGCGTAAGATGCAAACATCAGCAATAATTCCTGTTTGGCTTTCGTCTATTACGCAACCTACACAAGAAGTTCTCATGTACGCATTATTGGACTCTCAAAGTGATACAACTTTTGTTCTCAGTGAAATCGCAGAATCTCTAGACACCACTAAAGAACCAGTCAAACTAGAGTTGTCCACCATGACGTCAAAGGTCACAGTTGTTCAGTCTCAAAGACTAAAGGATTTACAAGTACGTGGCTTCTACTCCAGCAAAACGGTCAGTTTACCACCAACATACACACGAGAGTTTATTCCAGTTAACAAAGATCACATTCCAACAAATGAGACAGCAACAGCTTGGCCCCATCTCGAACATCTTCAAACGGAAATCGCTCCTTTGCAAGAATGTGAGGTGGGCTTGTTGATCGGATATAACTGCTCTCAAGCATTACTCCCAAGAGAAATTGTGTCAGGTGAAGAAGATGAACCATACGCTCAGCGTACTGATCTCGGCTGGAGCATAGTTGGGCAAGGCAATCTATGCCTGAACTACGGAGATGCCATCGGTGTCAGTCATCGCATCATTGTGAGAAAAGTTTTTCCAGATCTAAATCCTTCTGTTGATCTTCACAGTGAAGTCCACTACATAAACAGAACTAAAGTAAGGGATGTCACTCCTTCAGAAATCATGAAAGCACTGGAGTTGGATTTCTCAGAGAAAGCTATTGATGACAATCACATGTCTCAAGATGACCTTAAGTTTCTCTCAAAACTCAAAGAAGGCATCAAACAGAGCGAAAGTGGTCACTATGAAATGCCATTGCCATTTCGTGAGGGAAACCCTAAGCTACCAAACAACAAAGTATGTGTAATGCATCGATTGAAATGTTTGGAGAGGAGATTAAGAAAGGATGAAACATACTATAATGACTACATCAACTTTATGAATGATATAATCTCCCGTGGTGATGCAGAAAAGATCCCTGAAGAAGAATTAGACACCAGTCCAGTGTGGTATATCCCACACCATGGGGTCTATCACCCTCACAAACCAGGAAAAATCCGAGTGGTGTTCGACTGTTCGGCCAAGTATCAGGACACATCTCTCAACGACCATCTGTTGACTGGTCCTGACTTAACAAACACATTGGTGGGCGTTCTTTGTCGCTTTCGCAAAGGGTCAATTGCATTCATGTGTGATATCGAACGAATGTTCCACCAATTCTATGTGAAAGGAGAAGACCAGGATTACTTGCGCTTTTTGTGGTGGGAACAAGGAAATCTAGACACAAAACCATCAGTCTACAGAATGAAGGTCCATTTGTTTGGAGCGGCATCTTCTCCTGGCTGCGCTAACTTTGGCTTGAAACATCTAGCAGCACAAGGACAAGGTCGGTTCAAGGAGAATGCCATTAGCTTTATTCAGAGAAATTTCTATGTTGATGATGGCTTAGCAAGTGTTTCAACAGAAAGTGAAGCTATCCAACTCGTGAGAGACTCAAGAGAGCTATGTGCCATGGGAAAGCTAAGACTTCACAAATTTGTGTCAAACTGTGAAAGCGTTATATCAACAATTCCAGAGGAAGAGCGTGCAACACTTAGAGATCAAGACATGTCTCTAAGTTTGCCATATATTGAAAGAGCTCTGGGAGTTGAATGGTGCATTACATCTGACTCATTCAAGTTTAGAGTCCAAGTCAAAGCTAACGTGTTAACTAGAAGAGGTGTTCTTTCCACAGTTGCCTCAATCTATGATCCTCTAGGCTTCATTGCACCATTTGTCCTCCTTGGCAAGCAGATTCTCCAGCAAATGTGCAGAGACAAAATAGAATGGGATGAAGAACTTTCAGAGCATCTGAAGCCACAGTGGGAGGCATGGATCAAAGATCTGCCAGGATTAGCTGATATACAAATCAAGAGATGTATAATTCCCCCAGATTTCGGACAAGTCAAAAGCTACGAGCTTCATCATTTCGCAGATGCCAGCATTTCAGGATATGGTGAATGTACTTACCTGCGAGTCATTAATCAACAAGACCAAGTCCACTGTTGTTTATTAATGGGCAAGTCAAGAGTCACACCCAACAGTATCCTAACCATTCCCAGACTTGAACTTTCAGCTGCAGTTGTTGCAGTTAGAGTAAGTGACCTACTACGAGCTGAATTGGACATTCAAGATCTACAAGAGTTCTACTGGACTGACTCCACAGTCGTCCTTGGCTACATAAATAATGATGCCAGAAGATTTCAGGTGTTTGTAGCTAATCGCATACAGAGGATAAAATCCAGTACAACACCAGAACAATGGGCTCACATTGCTTCGGAAGACAATCCTGCAGATCATGCTTCTCGTGGTCTAACCGCAGAGCAACTAAAGTCATCTAACTGGTTCACAGGACCAACGTTTCTTTGGCGAGACAGACTGCCTGAAAGAGATGTCAAGGTGGGAGAGCTTAGAGAAGATGATCCCGAACTACGCAAAGCATTTGTTTGCATGACCCAAGCAAAGGAAGAGAGGACAGTGCTAGATCGCTTTGAGAAGTTTTCGGATTGGTCCAGATTAATCAAAGCTGTTGCAATGTTGAGACGAAAGATCAGAGAACACAAAGGTATGACACGATATGCTATGAATACAAGTTTGGAAGAAAGGAAGGAAGCTGAGTTAGTAGTCATCAAGCTTGTTCAGACAAAGGAATTCTCAAAGGAGATAAAGAGTTTGAAAGAAAAGAAAGCAGTTGCAAGAGCCAAAGACAAAAAGCTGTACAAACTGAGTCCATTTTTGGATGAAGAAGGAATACTTAGAGTCGGAGGACGTTTGAGTCATGCTGAACTCCATCCACATGTGAAGCATCCGGCAATATTACCAAGAAACAGTCATATATCTACACTGCTTATCAGACATTTTCATGAGATGATTAAGCATCAAGGACGTGGAATGACGATCAACGAACTGCGAGCCAATGGATTCTGGATTCTTGGATGTAGCAGTGCAATTTCTTCACACATATTCAAATGCGTCAAATGTCGTAAGTACAGAAGAAGTACTGAAGTACAGAAAATGGGAGATTTACCTTCTGACAGAACAGAGCCAACCACACCTTTTACATATGTTGGAATGGATTGTTTCGGACCAATTTATGTTAAGGATGGACGCAAGGAGTTAAAGAAATATGGACTAATACTAACTTGTCTATGTTCACGAGCTATACACATAGAAGTGGTAGATGACCTAAGTACAGACGCTTTTATGAATGCTCTACGAACGTTTATTGCTATCAGAGGAAATGTCCGTCAGCTGAGATGTGACAAAGGAACCAATTTTGTAGGGGCTCAAAGAGAGTTTGCAAAATTAATGAAAGACATGAATCAGGAAAAAATGAAGGTATTTGGATGTGAATTCCTCATGAATCCCCCATCAGCGAGTCATATGGGAGGGGTATGGGAAAGACAGATAAGAACAATAAGGAGTGTTCTTTCTGCCATCCTCGACCAATCAGCTAGAAGATTAGAAACAACATCATTGAGAACATTCTTGTACGAGGTTATGGCAATTATTAACAGTAGGCCTCTCTCTGCAGAACATCTGAATGATCCCACTGGACCCGAACCATTGACACCTAATCATATTCTAACAATGAAGTCTACCATTGTTCAACCTCCACCAGGACAGTTCATTAAAGAGGATCTGTATCTTCAAAAGAGATGGCGGAGAGTGCAGTACTTGGTGAATGAATTTTGGATCAGATGGAGAAAGGAGTATTTACTCAACTTGCAATCGAGACAGAAGTGGAATGTGTCTAAAAGGGACTTAAAGATTAATGACATTGTTCTACTTAAAGAAGATCTTGCTCCACGCAACGAATGGAAACTAGCCAGAGTCATAGATGTCTACCCTGGAGCTGATAGTAGAGTGAGAAAGGTTAGACTCCTGATTAGTGAAAGAACATATGACAAACATGGTAAACACATGACTAAAACAGTTTCACTTGACCGACCTGTACATAAAGTTATTGTATTACTTGAAGCAGAGTAACTTTTGTTTTATGTTCAGCTTAAGTTTCAGTTCAGTTTATGGAAATTTCACATAAAGGTTGTGATATTTGGTGGGAGTGTAACTGCCACATTTTACTTTGTAAATTTCTATGTCTTATATGGCTTGTGTTGTTTATCACTTGTAATTACTATAC
>JAOTRQ010069153.1:0-12621 GCA_028565875.1 Hoplisoma paleatum
GAGAGAGAGAGAGAGGGAGAGAGAGAGAGAGAGAGAGAGAGAGAGAGAGAGAGAGAGAGAGAGACTGAGACTGAAGAGGGATGATTATTAATTAATAATCTTCTAAATTTATGAAACATCTCGATGGAAACAAACAAAGCATTTATGTTTTTGCATTATTGTGTGTTATATCTTGTTATATCGTGTATATGTGAGACCGATTTGTTGATTTCTTTCCAGACGAAATTGCTTAGAATGTACACAAAAAGAAACAATAAAGCGTGTCAAAACACGAGTTACTTATTAAAATAACTCATTTTACACGTTTAACGTGTAACTCGTGATTAATTTAAGTTTTTTGCTTTTATGTGTGAAACAAATAAGCTAAACCCGTTAGCAACAACGCCGTTGTGATTTATTGACACGCTCGCGCCCGGGGGAAGAGAAAAAACACTATTCGTGGGCGTTACCAAAGCCTGCTCACTTTGTTCTGGTTTACTATTGGTTAAAACTTATCTGGGGGCGTGGTTGAATATAAAAACCGACTACACGCGGGGATCCTTGTTTATTCTCTCTAGTAACAGTGAGGAATAGAATCGACACTAGATTTCATCACACAAGCCAGCGGAGCGTGTTTTCGCTTTGCAGAGTTTCGTATTTTATTTGCTCTTTCGTATTGAAAAGATAAAAAAGACATAAAAGGATGGATTTGCTTTGGTTATTGTGTGTGCTCGTGAGCATCTGGTGCGTCGGGGCTGAGCGTCACAGCGTCTACTGGAACAGTACAAATCCAAAGTGAGTGTTTAATTATTATCAGGTTTGTTTTGTCATATCTGCTGCAAACATTTTGTTTGTTTTGTATGTGTATTTTCTTTACGCAGTTCGTCCTTGGATTTATAAGTTATATATTCGTTTGTTATCATTTGTTATACTTATTGGCAATCACACGTACGTATAAACAATGCTCATTAAAGTGCACACAATGCAATTTAAATGATTTTTTCTTTCAATTTCTAGTTAAAATGTTCATAAGAACTGTTTATTTATTACACTAAGTGGTTTGTTATTGTGCTATCTCCTGATGAACTACACTTTCCCAATCGTAATGATGTATAGACATATTCTGTAGTCTAGTAGCCTATATTAGTGTTATTATACTTACCTGTAAATTAGATTGGAGTGTGTATTAAAGACGGAAACGATGAAGTTTAATTGGACAGATGCGTTCATGTAACAAAACCGAGAAACACTACACTCAACTGGTCTGTAATTGTAATTGTCCGCAATCTGGCTGACCACAAACATCTGGACAAATCAGATCAAATTACTTTGACACTTACTGCAGTGCACACATGCACAGAGAAATAAATAGACAAGCCTGTGCAAACTAGACATCTAGACTAATTTTAATAGGAAGTCTTATGTTACATTCTGTTACTAGGGGCGATGCAAGCATACATCCCAGAATAAGCTTGGTCCTCTTTACCAGCTCATCAGAGTCCCCAAAGCTGTATTAACCTTTAAAGTTCATCTGTGTACATCTGGATTTGTAAATGCTTCAGGTCATAATTAAACACTGAGTCTTTGCTGTGTGATCTGGGGTATTGATTTAGATTTTATAGATTTGCATAACTTGGGCAACCTTCCCAGATGGATTTGGGTGGTAAACAGACTGGTGATGGGATTGATTTTATTCATCTTATTAAAAGGAATTAAAGATTCAAATGAACTTTTGAGTATTAGCCACATAAAAAGGCACATCTGTTTTACTGCAGCAGATGCTCATTCTTCTATCAAAGTTGTTCTGTGTCTATTAGTATTGATTCGACCGTGTGTTGTACAAAAACATTTGCCTAGTTATTATTAAAAAGGCAACCTGACACTTATGACCATATGATATATTTGCTTCAGAAATCTGTATTTATGAATAGTACTTAAAATTGAATAAATGACAATAGTTGTTGTGTAGTAATAATAAGAGAGTGTGAAATCTGGTTTAGTAATACACATACTATAAAGAATACAATTATTATATAAATCACTTCTTTATCACTGCTAATTCAATGTTTAACATTCTTTTTTGACGAGATTGGACATGATAATTGTATTGACAATTCCTAATGTGTTTCTGGATCAGTTATATCCCTGAAATAATGTAAATATGTGCTACAAGTAAGTGAAGTACATCTTCATGTGTGATTCAGAACAGCTTTAGGTCCTTGGTGGAAAACACTTGTATATTTTGAGATTAGGATTTTATAGCCCCACGGGGCTCATCTGCAGACATTCAATTGACGATTTGTTTTTAGTGTAGTATTAGACCTTTAAGTGGGCCCGGAAATGGGCTGAAATGACAAACTGGTTCATTGTAGGATCAGTACAAGACTGGATCATTTCTAATGGATTGAAAATGAATAGGTTTCGTAATAGTGTTATTATGAATGCACTTAAAATCAGTCCATGGAAAATAGCGGCTTGTTTACAAGCTGGTTTATACTGGTGGAGTAGATGATGACGCTGTTTCAGAACACTCAGCGAAGTCGATTAGTCAATCACATGTTCCTGTGCTATCTGGTGCGTCACGATTAATGGGATTGCGTAACTGCTCACTACCTGTTCCTGCCCAGTACGGTCTGACTCACAATAAAGTAAGCAAGTGGAGTGATGCAGAAAAACAGCTGGAAAGAGACGATGCTGTGATGGTTCAGAGCAAATGAGCTGAAACTGATTTTTGTCTATTAGGGAGGAAGTTTTTTTGGAAAACAAATATAAATCAAATCATAAAAACATCCTGAAATCATGATCATTACACAATGGGCTGATGGAGATAAGGATTGTAGTGCAGCAAATCTGTCATTTCTGTGTTTGTTATTTTAATCCCTTTATTGACCAGATTTTTGTAGAAATGTGGATTAGCTGTAACTTTAATAAGAAGTTATATGAGAGTTAAATCATTTAAAATGTTTATTTTCATTTATTGTGGTGTGGATAAATATGAAAGCTTTTATCCTGCTTGTACGGCACACTCTTGGGAGTGTAATCCCATCTGTAATAGCAATATTCCTATTTATAAATCTTTGTTGGAAATTTCAACTATCTCATTTGAATCATATCATGACAATACAAAGTATTTCTTTTTATCTGAGTTGTGATTGAGGATCTTGTGATTCTTTTTGGCTTGTTTTCTTCCACTTTTCAATGGAAATGTTTTTAATCCAGTTGTAGTTTAACAATCATAGTCATCGATGTGTCTTATGATTACACTTAATTAATCAATGGCTGAGTAGATTAGTCCCTATTGGATGATTAGTATACACCTAATGTGTATTGACATGTGTTTTGAAATACAGCCAGCCTGAGTTGAATCCACTCAGTCCAATTACATAATACGGTAAATTACACATCATCATCCCAACAATACAGAATTACTTGGGAAATATTTTTCTTCACTTACTTTAGATATTCATCAGTGATGCTTGTTGAAATGATATTTTGACTTCGAGACTAATGATGATTGATTTTTTTTAACCATGGCTCAATCCTGTGGTTCAGTCTCAACGAAACAAATATAGCCTCACCTACTCAGCAAGTGTACATTAAGGAGCGGTACGTGTTTACGTTGGGTTGTGAAACCAGTGTTTATGAGCGAGCGTGATGGCGTGTGGACGGTAATGATTTAATCCCCTGCGTGCTCCTTTAGAAAGTCGCCCTACTGGTTGGGCATGTGCGTGCGGCCTGGATAACGGGCCAGTCAGGTCTGATTTCTTTACACTCTGTCTGGGCGAAACGTACTTGTTTGTGACAGTCTGTAGTGACAGCGTGCCTCAGCTTGCACCTTGGATTGTTTGGAGTGCCGAAGGGGGTAAACATAATGAAGTTAGGAACAGCTGGGTATAAAGCCATTAGACGAGCATTATCATTTGTATATGTGATCTTCTGCGCATTTCACCCATAGAGGAATTGAGTTTATTTAGTACCCTCTAGTATACCGGTCACATATGGGTCACACACATGGAATCTGTGTTTTGGGTATATTTAGTACGCCGAGAGGCTTGGCAGCAGATGCACTTCTATACTTGACTGTCAGCTGTCCAGTGCTCTGGTTATTTCCCCAGTCTAGCACGCCCCTCCTATTTCCCTGTACCTGTCTGTTCCAGTCTCTGACTAGACTCTCACTTTCAGCCCACCAGCTACGATATGACTTTTACCACTATCTTTTAATGGTTGTATCCATCTAAACCAAAACAAAGGTTGTTTAGTGTTTTAGTAAGTCATGAAACATAATCTCGATTGAAATTTGTCGAGTGAGTCACAGTTTTTAATTTTTGCATCTCTGCACCAAGAGCCTATAGTGTTGTCTATTGTACTTTGAGTGACACTTGTACTGGTTTATTGCCTATATTTTTCTAGCATGTAGGCCTCTAGTGCTTTGCTATTGAGAAGTGTAAGTGGCAGGTGGGAGCCTAAGCACAAGTGGCTTTGAAGTAGCAGACTCTCAGTCAGGCCTACTCAGCACTCTTTATTTGGAATCTCTACATCTGTCTTCCAATTCTTTTTGACCATAAAGCAACAGGAACATGTACACATGGGGTGTAATCTGTAATCAAATTATAAGAACGGGTGTGTAATCTGGGCTAACCTGCCAGCATTACATACTGAGTATCATGTGCAAAAAAGATTCATCGCTAACTTACAATGTTGTCATTGTAGCTGACTGTGTATCTGGTGATGGGTTATGTTGTTGGGGGTCAATTAGAGTTAAAATGTCCAATGACCACTGACTGTTGGGGATTTCCAGGTATGGCCCGTGTATCGAGTAAAATATGAAGACCTCGGAAGTGCATCCATGATGGGATTTAAAAATGTGTAGTTATGGGGAAAGTTTTTTTTTACTCACATTGTGAATAGGTGCAGCAATTTGGTATCATCTAATCCTTCCACACACTGCTCTGAATAATTGTAAGACATAATCTACAGGATTAAAGGATATAATTTACAAAACACTTGTTAGCATTTCGATAAACAGTGAGCACGAATACATCAGATTTGGTATTATCTCGTTCACAAATTGTAATATGACAAACCCCAGACCATTTGATATAAGAGTTTTCATTGTAGGTTATGCATAGGCAGCCCAGCATGTCAAGCCAATGCAAAAACATTGTTATTAGAGTTTATGCTATATTGTGATGTCAATGACTATATTGCACCCATTCCATTGGCTATGTGCAGGTAAACAAACCCATTGAAATGAATATATGTTAATGCTAGAGTCTATTTTCTTTCTTCAAAGTCTTTATAGTCTTTATGTAGGTTCACACTGAGTGAATGAATGCAAAGCTCTTCTCCCTATTATTATGCTCCTCTCATCGTTGGCCCTGGCCCCCACCTCAGCCATCCTTATCTTTGCGGCAGACTTCCTCCTTCGCTCTCGGTTTGTCTTCATCTCGCAGTTCTCACAGTCGCTACAAACTTCTTTTTCTTCTGTGGCGTAGTGTTTTTCCACACCATCTCCGTTCTACATCTCCCACGCTGATTAGTGTTTGGATTCTCACCACACCAAAGAATCAGTGTTTTTCCTGTCGCTACTTTGTAGTACCACAGAGGTATTGTTCTCACAGTGTGCACGCTGCTAGTGTGGTAGCATGCATGATCTGGCAGAGCTTATTTACAGATGGCCAGGTTATTTAATTAGGATCTCGTCGACCTGTCTGACGGATTAGTCTCACATATTAGGTGGTGTATTGACAACACGATTGAATTGTTTGTGTTGACCTGGATCGAAGTAAATTTAAGATCATATTTAATACCAGTCTAGCCTTTAAAAAAAGATGTTATGCCTGGAATAAAAAAAGCTTTCAAATCCACAGGATGTTCTACCCACAAGCAATTAGCATCCATTTAAAAGTGAAAGAGGCTGGGAGAAGCACATTAAAAGCAAAAGGACAGAGAACGAGTGGGAAGAGGGGGATGGGTTATGGGTGAGGGGTCACACCAGAGAAAAGGGGGCTGCATTTAAAAATTAGCCTCAATGAAGAGGCCCGGTTTATAATGTGATCCTAAAACGAAAGGCGCCCAGATAGGGGGATGGGCATGGGATGAAGGAATAAGACACTGACAACGAATAGAGAACAGACGGGGACAGTGATATATGGGATGAAATTAGGGGGCCGTGAAAAAGAGCAAGCTGTCTCAGATGGGTTTTTAAAGAGGCGACCGTATATAACCCGGGCAGCGTTGAGTTGATTAAGATCTCACTGTCCAACACACACACCGACACACTGCTTAGGCTGGTGAGTAGAAATAATGCAATTTGGACAATCTGCAGCGTGTTAATTCTACTTTGGAAAATTGGATTAGCCGTTTAGCATACCGACCCAGTCTGATGTGGCTACTCTAATTACCATCATGAGTAAAAAAAAAAGGATTTACCTGCACTGTAATCCACAAATTCCTTAGAAATGCTGAGATTGCTATTTCATTTGAAACAGTGCCATAATTAGACTGGTTATTCATAGAAAAAGTGAGTATGCGTCACTTTTTGTGCGTGCGTGTGTGTGTGTGGATGGACTGGTTTTATTACCCAGTAGTTTAAAAACAAAGCTCTAAAATAGAATCAGAACGCTTGTCACGGCATGCCGCCCCTCTTTAACGTCTTCCAGACACCAAGCCCACAGGTGTTGCATGCGTGTGCGGGTGTGTGTATGTGTGTGTGTGTGTGTTTTTTTCTCGGCATAAACTGCTGAACTACATATAGTGCAGTTGTTGTGGAAGGCATGTGTTTGGTCCTGGCTGTCTGAACGTGTGTGTGTGTGTGTGTGTGTGTGTGTGTGTGTGTGTGTGTGTGTGTGCGCACGCACTCGCTGACTCCGTCGGCATAAGATGTCTGACCCTGCACTCCAACTCTGCTGACCTGCCTGACAGCTTGAGACATTCCAGAGGGTGAAGGAAAGACGGCCCTGGCCAACGCTGAAGCTGCATCTTGTAGACATGACACTTAATCTTTTACTAGTTTGCAGATCAGTCTACAGGAACAGGAATCTGCATATTAGTTGCAGTCTAGTCTAGTGTCATAATATCAACACCATAGTAGCATCTACTTTAAAAAGATCTTTTCTATCATTTTTCAACTTGTTGGTGTGTTTGGGAAGGATCTGTGTTGTTTTATTCAGTAAAATAAAATAAAAATGGCTTTTTTGTGACTGTATACAGGCGTGCCGTGTAGATTTTCTTCACATAACCCACCTTATTTGAGGATGATTGAGTGCAGGGTCAGACATTGTATTGGGTCCCTGAAAACATGAAGTTATACCGGTTATTGTATATAGTTGTAAAGCAGAGTATAAATGCTCTGTATTCATAGCACCATGAGCCCTATTTAGACCCCAGACCGAACGTGCTTTCCACCTAACACCAATTTGCCCAAAGCCACCCAGCTGCCGAAGCTCTCAGAAACAACACAGGCAAGCAAATAAGAGCAAAGCGGTTGGAAATTTACAATCTTTTCACACCAGCATCCCTCTGTTACTCTTAGCCGGCACCTCTGTGTGCCAGCTTTCGCCCGGGAAAGTGGGAAGAAGCTTTTGAAGTGACTGATCACCAGGAGGAAAAAAACACCAAAATGCAAACCTGTGATTGCTAGGCGGTGGATCTAGATGGGGATGAAGAAAACGCTGGCCTGCACTTTATTTAGGATTGTGTTTATCGGTTGCATCAGGAACTCTATCGAACCAAAACGTTGTAGCTGGGTGCTCATCTGTTTTTTAGAAGCAGGCCTTGAAGAGTTCCTAATCAAGTGTACTTCAAAGAACAGCAGTGGGAGATGGAGGCAGAAGTTCAGGGTACTAGTTACAGAATCCAATTTTAGTTTAAGGGATGTTTTGTTTCGGTGCATTTATAAAAGTAGTCAGAGCAAAACACAAAACAGCATCCATCCATCCATCCATTTACCCACCCACCTACCTACCTACCTACATTTGAATCTTCAACATTTAATAGATACCTTTAACCAAAGTGATTACAGTATAATTACATTATACAGTCTGAGCAATGAGGGTTAATGGCTTTGCTCAATTGTCCAACAGCAGCAACCTAGCAGTAGTAAAGTTTGGTGGTCGCCAAAGTAGTACTGGTATCCTTTAGATTACTAGCTCCATACCCTAACCACTACAGTGGACTACAGTGGTTAAGGAAAAGGGGCTCTGGGTTTGATTCTTATGTGGAATGGTCCTGGTTCTTTATGTGAGAAGTCTGCATGGTTTCCACATAACATGGAACCAAATTAAAGATACAAATTTGGCCGAATGTAACCAAAGTGTATAAAACTTGGCATTAAAATCTGATTGTCTTGTTAAACTCCACCATTGAAGACTGTGATTGGCATAGTTTTCCCGAACATGATCTCCCCTATTTACCTTGGCTTGTGACTTTCACTAAACTGCACTAATTTATTAGTGTAGGATATTTCAGTGTTTCCAGATAAGCTGCCATTCCCTTTGAGTGAAAACTGTAGCACCCTGAGGAAACCCACATAGGCACAACTTCAGGCATCAAACCTTCTAGTTGTGAGGCGATGGTGTTATTGTCTTAGCCACTGTAGAAATTTACAAAAACGAATGATTACCACACTAAGGGTCTGAACCTCTAAAGTGTTTGTGTGCTGTATAGTTTTCTTTTTTGTTTGTGCTTGTTTGGTTCTCGCATTTAGTGTCAACATTGATGTGTGTGTGGATTGACTTTGTGAAAACAGTTGGCTATATAATACTAATGACCCTTCAGTTCCAATCTCTTCAATATTTGTACAGGGTTGACATTGTAGAAACAAAGCACTTTTGAAAAGCAAAACTGAGGTTTTCTTGTTAACCACCCACTTTTCAAATCCTGATATAATCCAGGATAAACTGTGTTGACAATGTTGATAAATGTGGATTTTAGTGGGGTAAAGTTCCAGGTTTAACTAGGCGATGGTGTATAGTGTTAAGTATGTGTTGCTTGTCGCCTTTGTCATCATGACCCTTGGGCAAATCGAAGCCACCACGACAATTAGCCGTCCCTGATTGTGCTCCAACACTGATGCGCTAGATCTCAAAACTCGATAACACACACTGTTTTCCCAGACCGTAAAAATCCAGTGGCTTTAGCAGCATAAACAATGCCGACGTTTGAACACAGCACTGATTACAAGCTTCACAGGATAAACCGTAATCCCGGCAGCAGCCTGCGCCAACAAGAGCCGATGTTCATGTGTGTGTGTTTACTCAGTTCTGAATAGACTCAGAGCTGTTTTGACAGTTCTGCTAATTCTAACGAGGGAAAAACAGTAGCGTGGGAGGGAGGTGAACGCAAGGGGCTTGGCCAGGGTACTAGGAGCCAGCACGTCTGTCTGGGGGGGTTGTCGCCAGAGCATGTACAACGGGACGGGCCTCTGTTTGATTACTGCTTACACACTTGTGGGCCAGTAAAACTTGAATTGACATAGTAATAGAGGTGTGTAAAATACGACTGTGAGGTTTTTGCAGCATAGACACACGACCTGGCCGACAGTGGCAAATCAGATTTTGGTCTCTCACTTGCATGGTCACTACAGTTATATATATATATATATATACCACAAAGTATGAAACTTACAGCTTTTACCAAAATATGAAAATCTGGAACCGGGCAAATGCAGTATTAATCTGGTGCCAGTGCTAACTAGACCGTCTGGCAAAGTCCTGTGAGGACACATAATGTCAGGAGTGTCCAAGACCGACCGCCCCAGACAGAGAGCCATAAACACAACAAGGGGGCGGAATGCGGCAAAGAGCTGGAGCCTGGGCGTCTCCCAAGCTGTCTGATAAATCGAAGGAAAGCCGACAGGACACAGGTCATGACCGGGAGCAGCATGCTGGCTGTTCAAAACACTGTCAATTTATAGTAAGCAAGAGACATAGACAGATAGCAGAAAAGATAAAAAGGGATAGCGTAAGGCAGAAAAAAAACAGCCAGTCGGTCAGGTCAGACTCTTGTCTTACTTGGCATCATGCAAGCCAAATTCTTTACATAATGCACGCAACAGCGAAGTAAACATGCCCACAGACACTGACAGGAGACGGTGCCGGAGACGGCGGGATCATAAAAACACTTCACAAAACCAGCAGGACTAGGTGAAGAGAAGACAACATCCCGCTTAGTGATTAGCTGTCCATCACACACCCCCGTTCTCTCTTTCATTCATTCCTCACGTCACCTGGGCGTGTTATTTTTCCAGTCTCCGTTTCACGTTTAATTCCACCCGTCCTCAAACCCGAATACTCACCGTCACACCCACAGCGTGTATTATTCCCGTTCCGTCTCTAACCAGGTCGTGCTTTTGTTTATCCTATCCAGCTTCCTGTGGGACGACTACACGGTACAGGTGCAGATCAACGACTACCTAGACATCATCTGCCCCCACTACAAGCATGGTGTGATCCCCTCGCAACAGGCCGAGCGCTACGTGCTCTACATGGTGGACGCGGAGGACTACGAGACGTGCAAGCCACACTCCTTCGACCAGCTGCGCTGGGAGTGCTCTCGGCCCTTCGCCGCCCACGCACCGGAGAAGTTCTCTGAGAAGTTCCAGCGCTTCACACCCTTCACACTGGGCAAGGAGTTTCGCCAGGGGGAGAGCTACTACTATATCTGTAAGCTTTAAATCATGTGTCTACTACATGAATGATCTATTCGAGCCAATGTGTGATTTTACTATATGTTAGTTATTACCCATAGTTGTACCCCAAAGTGTGTTGGTCCCACCATGGCATTTGTCTGGGCTCTATTTTGAACCAAGCACATCATGCTGTTACAGAAGTTGCTTTATGCTTAGGGGCACAATCATGCTGGAACAGGAAAGAGCTTTCCCGAAACCACTAAACAAGCCTTTTTATATGTTTTATTTAAATTCTCTTTTTTCTGTCTCCACAGCCAGGCCTCTGCACCAGCACGGGACAGCACGTGACTGCCTGCGGCTAAAAGTCGAAGTCGCCGGACCTCATGGTAAGCAGCGCTATATATCATTAGCATTCCCAACAGTAACCACAGGCTAATTTACTCAACACATGCTTAACAGCACTCGACAGGCTGTTTTAACCGTTCCGTCTAATTAAGCCATTTATGTCCATTCGATAATGACACCGATTGATGTTCCTAGGCTCCAAAAGCCACAGAAAGGCGGCGAAAGATGAGGAGATTGAAGTAGGAAAGCATGCCCGGATGGGCACAGGAGGAGTGCACAATCCATCCAACCGACTCCCTGCAGGTAAATGGCACCATCCACGGAAACTTCTGATCGGTGACTGTGCTGACACACACATACTCATGCGTTTCTTACTCTTGTTTCCTTTAGACGATCCTGTTGCAATGATTCCCGTTGTTCAGAGGAGCGTAGGAAGCGCCGCTGGACATGTCACGCCAGTTCCATTCTTAATCACGCTCGTTTCCCTGATCTTCTTGCTCTTACACTGAGACTGATAGAAATGGGGTCACAAGCCTCTGGACTCTTTACCAGTGCTGGTCACTGGCTGTAAAAACACAGATTTTATACAGATTTTCTAAAGTGTGTTGAGAGAAGTGAATACTTGGTGCTGATGTGCGAGTTTGTGTGAGTTACTTGTTATGATTTTTGAAGATATGGACTTTCAAACTGGAGAAGTATTACCTATCAGCTTTCTTTTTTCGACCTGGTTTCCATTCAAGCTTATTGTTGAAAGTACAGGATTAAGGACTCTTGTAGGCAACAACCGCACCCCCCGTTCACACACTAACGTGTCATGCATCTTTTATAATCCATCACTGTGTTCGCCCTGCAGTCTAATGGGAATTAATGGGATTTCTCTTTTACTCCACAAGTATGCATAATTGCAGCTTGATATTTGCTAATGATCTGTTAAGACTGATAAACACGACATGGCCTGTAACAATAATGGTTTTAGAAAACAATTCTGGGCCATTCTAATGTTTGCTGGGTTCGTATCATACATATAAACTTTCACATACATGTTAATAAATCGTTTTGCTTCTTAAGCAAGCAGTTCATGCACCACATTTAAATTGACTTAAATGCTGCAAATGTGCTAAAGATAAACTTTTGTTAATTCCTCCAGCCCGTGTAAAAAATACATCTTGGTTGGAAATCGGTAGCTCCATATGGATGCATATTGGTTTTATTGTTGTTGTTGCTAGTAGTCATGTTTGTCATAAATGCTCCTCTTACTAGAATTTAAGGACACAAACATGGTTAAAGTCAGATGCATGACCTGAAACAACCAGGTGTGAACGGGAGTGCAGAGAACAATATTGCATCAATGGCAATGAAATTTGTGTAAAATTCCAGCAGATGTTAGGTTTGATTTCCTAGATTCATCCAATTGCACCTCACAGTATAAATGTCATCTAATATGTGGCCAGTATTTTTTTGTTTTTTTTATTTACTTTGCAGGGTTTATACAGTATAACAAAGCACTAAGTATTATTTGGCCGACATCAGTTGTACATGGAAACAGTGCTATTGGCGCCTACGAAGATGAATAGTAGTACTGAGTAGCCTGTGTGTGCGTGTGTGTGCGTGTGTGTGTGTGTGTGTGTGTGTGTGTGTGTGTGTGTGTGTGTGTGTGTGTGTGTGTG